>CM059284.1:22739613-22787113 GCA_030347295.1 Setipinna tenuifilis
AATCCCTTCGGATACATCAACACACAACAATCCTCTCAATCAAATTAAGAGTTGTTTAGAGCATATTATTATAACTGCCCTCAATCCTGCATGACTTCACAATGGCTTTCATTCAGGAACTGAGGCTATGGCTCATAAACTTCACTAAATCCTCTGAGACTGTTCCCTGTCATTTAAAAACCCTTATAAAACAGTGTGTCTGCTGATTTATATAGGTAATAACATATTTAGATGATTTCGCCAGTACCAGTGTACAAAATGACTGAGGAGAACCAAAACAGCCTTGACTGCCGCCTGCAAAGCCATCACTCACACACACAGACAGACACACACACAGACAAACGCACACACACAGAGACACACACAGACACAGACACACACACAGTCACACACAAGCAGACAAACACACAAGCAGACAAACACACACACACAAGCAGGCAGACAAACACACACACACACAAACACACACAAAAACACTCTCCCATCCTTGTGCCGCAGTTCATCTCCCTTGAAAAGCAAACTTTAAGATCCTAGAATTGGCAACAAGCCCTGCTGCAACACAAACCAAAAGCTCACTCACTGGTTGTCATGGAAATGTAAAGCTCTGTTTGGGTGGGAAGGTAGCTTTGAGTGTGTGTGTATGTGTGTGTGTGTGTGTGTGTGTGTGTGTGTGTGTGTGTGTGTGTGTGTGTGTGTGTGTTGCTGGGGGTGTCCCTCTTATTTGAATAAGATAAACAGCCATAAAACTCTCAATGGTTCTTTTTTTTTTTTTTTTGAAAGAACTGTCAGGGTCTCATTGGGGAGTCCCTCTTAAACTCAACTCCGGCGCCTTCCAATGGACCAAGTAACTCATATGGGCCCCCCACATAGAGACAGATCCTGGTCAAAGATTAGGTCCAATATGTCTCGCCTTTTTGCCAAAACAGTTTCTTGTAAGAAGGCTGACGGAAAATGAATTCAGTGTAGCGCTCATAAAAAGCCAATATGCATTTTGAAGCTATTAAACATGTGGTGTCTTCAATTTCAACCATTTCGCCTTTTCACACAGAGTAGGTGTATTAACACCATTTTACGTTTTAGGGTGACATTTACTATGCAGAAAAGGTTGTGCTTAAGACGTCAGTGGTGACAGTAACTCTACCCCCATTCTTCTTTTGTATGTGGGTCTCACACAAATCAATCAAGTTCTTATAGAACCTTTACAGCCTCACATGGCGTGGGGCATTTTTGCGGTTAGGTTAGGTTCCCATGGTGATGGCGAGGGCCAATTGTAACCCTTTTGACCCAACTTGGGTACTTTTCATTTGGCCCAAAGCGATGTGGCACTTCAATGCATGGCTGAGGTATTCATACTGAGATGAGAAACGACATGAAAAGGCCAAAGGCACCGCTTCCAGGCAGAGAAACAATCCGATTCTTTCGGGGCTCGGATGTACTACGCCCAGGCGGGTCAGAGGCCACGGGATGACAAGAAACCCCAGCACCGACACAACCGAGAGCATGCAGCGAGTCCATAAGCGTGAACGACAGAAAAACGTAAATAAACAGGTGTCTCCTGGGTAAACATTTTATCATCATATAGGCTATGTTGCGAATGCGTCGCTGATGCTTTAACCCTGCAAACCTCAATTTTAAAAAGTGTGTAACAATATTCCTATGTTCAATATTAACGCAATATTTAGCTTTTCTTAACCGGTTACTTGAACTCAATAGCATTGGCTACGTCAACATCACAAGATGCATGATCTTACTTAATGCAAGTGTAGCTGATATTTGCCAAGCGCTGTAATTCGATAGCCTAGCTGTCCCAGTCGGAAAAACGAAAAGTTTTTTTTTTAATCAGCGGGAGCTGAAGCGACGCCAAGAACTGACGCATTTCACACCGTTTCTATGTTACAGCAAGCGCGGACAGTCGATTAGGCTGGTGCCTCTGCAACCCAGCTGTGCAGTGCAGCGGATTTACCACCCTTGGTAAACACCGAAGCGTCTCAGCGAAAACGATAAGACCGTTTTTATGTCACTTTCTCCACATGTCTTAAATTCTTATAACTCTGTAATGTCTTCAGTTATACTCTTTTCCGCGTGCATCCAAGACTCTCGAAGCATCAGAGAAAAGCCTAAGAAAAACGACTGATGCTATGATTTAACAGCCCAGCGTAGCCGTATAACAGGTGCCAGTTTACTTAGACATTCAGAATTTGTTTTATGTAGCTCGCCAACACTTGCCAGAATAAATATATCTGTGTAAAGTTGAATTCCATGTCCTTATCTAAAGAATAATGGCATTCATTTGAAGATGTTCGTTGGAATGGAATCTGTACTCACCATGAGTGAAATTCAGTCGAGCACATAGAAATCCGTGTCTCTCCTTAGTGTATCAGAATGCGGAGACTCCTTATTCTTTAGGCTTAATAACAGATTTTTATCTGTGGGATACACAGAGATATTCTACATTCACTCACTCACACACTCACTCTCACACACACACCATGGGCGAACTACTCCTACGGTCTCTGGGGATCACCACTGAACCAAGCTCCGAGTAACGCGGGCGGGGTACGCGCGTGCGCAAAGCACTTACGAATGGTTCAGGTGTTAAGAGTCTCCACCCCATCACGCGCTGGAGCGGACCACCTTGACAGCACCTGCTATTCCCATCTGAATAATACAATCTCTGTGAACGGTTTTTATTTGCTATGTACTTAGCCAACGTCTCACAGCCATCTTGTGCCAGCATACTACTTATTGGTAAACCCAGATACACCAAGTTTAAACCCCATAACGAACTCCGTGCGTGTGGGCTTCTGATAACACGATCTGGCACTCCCTTGTCTCTGGTCACGGTGCCAATACCCCGAGGGTGCCCCACAGCAGCTATTGATCTGTGGGAGTACTATGACTCGCCGTAGGTAAGGTAAATGGCGATGCAATGTTATTGCAGTTTGGCTGTAAGCAGATAATTTCAGGACTTCAAATCATATAACCATAATAAACCATATAACAAATAGTCGTACCGAGAAATGAAATTGCCATCACTACAGCACATTAAACGACAGGGGAGCTGATACCTGTGTTTGCATAATAGCTGACAGTGTTAACATAATCTAGCTGCGGCCAAAGACGCTTAGTCATGATTGAGACACAAGGACCAGGGTGAAACCTTGTCCCTTCGTCGTACTGTTTGCCATAATGAGCATAGATACAACAGCACAACAAAGTTGCACTGAGGGGGGAAAGGCCATCAACTATGGAACAGCTAAAAGACTGAAGAGGGATGTGCGAGTTCATAATTTATTTTTGGATAAATATCAATAATGTTTATGGTCATTTTATGGTATTATGTGTTCAGCTGAAATCATCTTAGGCTACTGCTATGCCCTGAATGTTGACAACCAGTATTACTATTGTAGGAGTAAAAAAAAAAAAAACAGCTTTAACTCTCTTTTTTAATGTATTTCATAGAAGACATACACAAACATTACCTGGAAGGTACAAGGGGTATTTTGATTTTATGTTGATAACTGCCATGGTTGCGTTTAGCTTATTACTGTTGCTAAGTAAACAAATGAGTAGAACAACAGTAAAAAGAAAACAATTAGGCTATGCTTCAGTAAGCAATTAAGGAATGCAGGTAATGTTCCAGTGACGTCATTGCTAAGGACATCCATTTAGTGAACACAGTTCATGTTATATGCACTGTGGAAACAAGGTAGTTGCTTTCTTTGTAGCCAAGGAAACACCATCCTTAAACCAAGGTTCTTTATAAAAGAATTTTAAAAAGAAGCGCAATTAGTCACATTGCTTTTTAATTGTTCCACATTGTAACAGACAAAAACTGTGATATGGAAAAATGGAACATACTGCATACTTCCTAACATTAACAGATTGGTTGTTGGCTCTGCACATGAACAAATTGGTCAAGATCACTTTTCACAATACCCATTGTTGAAACAGTAAACATTTACTGTATACTGTCATTGCACACACCATTATAGTTTGGTGCTTATTTGAGGTAAAATGAACAGCAATAACTGGAATGTCTACATAACATAGATAAGCAAATTATTCATGTTTCCTCACCATGCAGATAATGAACATTATTAAGTAACAGTTAGGCTCTTGCATGCACCAGTTCTTTTGGCATAATAAAGTTGAGAGCTATACGGCACAAAGCAGAAGGCATGTTAGTGAAATACTTTGGCAGATCATTTGAATGTTACACATGGTACATATACTAGAATGTACATTAATATACGCCTTACATGTGTGTAACTGCAGTATTTACAATGTACATAACTGTAGGGGAACTCCAAAACACACAATCATAACAATACACAAAGACATTTTTTGAGGGGTAACATAAATGGTACTGATACAAATCCACAGGTTAAATCTCTTTTTGGTTTCACCAGAGAGGTTTTGTGACCGCACTGAAACATTCCAGTTGAAATAATAATAATAAAAAAAACACAACTCCATATCACCCTGAGTCCCTTGCATTCACACTGAAACAGTGAGATGTCCTATTGCTAACACAGGCCTGGGGGCGGCGAGCACCTGACATGAACAGTAAAGGTCATGATACATGGTGCAACTTTTCAAGCAATGTTGCCTAGCAACAATATGAAGGCTTCTTGTAATTAGATTGAATGATCATGACAAATTGCCTGCAGATGATTTAAGTTCTCTTGATACAAATGTATTGCCTGATATCAATGGGGAAATGCCCAATCAACATTTGATGGTAATGTTGGCAATCAACATTGTTCAAAAAGTTGCCCTATGTACCGTCACCTTTAAGGTCATATCTGAAATGATACAAGGCACGTTGTAATACCATCCCTGCATAATTACATTGTCCTGTGCTTAATTTGGGGAAAGCAGCTTCTTGATCTTTTCCTTAGTACACAAAAGACATATGGTATTGTAAACATCACATCTCTGTGGCTAGTTTGTTAAGACAAACAATAAATATGGATAAAAATATGGTAACGGATAACATTATAACTTTTGGAATGTGCTAACAATGTGTGTCATAAATGAATCTTTAAAGGACCCTTTAAAAGGATCCTTCAGAAACAGGAATGACACTTTAGAGTTTAAAGGCCCCGTTTGGTTAACAATAAGTTATGGAAGATGAAGTCCTCAACATTTAATCTCCACAGACCTTCTCACAAAACTTTGGTCCTAACATTTGGTCTCGTGTTTACCCATTCCAGCTACCGATATACTACCTACAACTTCCATCCTCATTTGGATAATAATAAATTATAGAAGATGAGGCCATAAACACTTCATCTCCACAGATCTTCTCACAAAACTTTGGTCTTAACCGTTTATCACTTACAAAACTACCTATGTACCACCCAAGACCTCTGTCCATTAACAAACACATGAGATAAAGTGAGGACACTGGTTTGCATATGAATATAAGTATATAAGTACATATTATGTATGTGTCCACGTGAGTCACTTGAGCTTTGGTCCACATCTGAAGGAATAAAATAAGTGCAGAGGAGTAGGAGACAGGGGTAAGATGACAGCAGAGTATGAAAAGTGAGAAGGAGGTGCAGGGTAAATGTTTAGTGAGTCATTTAAGCTTTGGTCCACATCTGAGAGAATAAAATAAGTGTGTGGGAGAAGAGAGACAGAGGTGACCTGACGATGAAGGACGAGGAACAAGAAGGAGACAGAGGGGAGGTAAAGATGGTGGTAAACGAGGAGTAGGAGAAGAAAGACAGAGTCGACAGAGGATGATAGAGGACGAGGAGTAGGAAGGAGACAGAGGGCACGAGGTGTATGAAGAGAAAGAGAAGGAGTTAGGTTAGTGCAGGGTTAGCGTTTAGCACTCCTCCAGCCAGGACTGCAGGCCGGTGTCAGGCACACGGAGCCTGCTGTGGAACTGCTGCAGGGTCTGGTGCAGCTTCTGCTGGTTGCCGGCATAGTACGCCGCCACCGCACTGTGCAGCAGGATCAGCTGCTTCTGCAGGACCTTCACCTACAGTCACATACAAGGACATGTTTACAGGCATTGAATTAAACAAAACAAAGCATTTAGCATTACAGAGGGCACATACAGTATCTATATGATGTTTTTCAGTGATGGGCAACCTAGAAGCTACAATTTAGTGTACATAGCACAACTCTTCTGCCACGTAGGACAGTTAATAAATGAAATCATCGGAATTAACTACACATTTAGAAAGTGAAAGAAGAACCAGGTGATTTGGAATATGTGGTGGTAAACTGTGGCTGCTGAATCATGGTAGTGTATCACTGATTATATAATGTATATTTAAATATGGATATTAAATGCCAATGAAACATGTTCAGGGACCGTTCAAACACATATCCTTTTCAATTATGTTATTTGCCAGTGATGCAATGGCTGCACAAACACACAGTGCACTACTGCTCCGTCATGAAACAAAGTAGAGTTCTTCAGGCACTTTACCCTATTCTCCTCCAGGAGTTTGAGCTTGATTGTCAGGTCGTCTCGCATCTTCTCGTACTTCTGCCTGTGCTGCTGGTAAAGGAGCTGGGCCTGCTCGATCTTGGGCAGAGTGATGGCGTCCCGCGGGCCCAGGTTGAGTTCCTCCAGGTCTGTGCGGTACGCGTCATACTCGATCCTGCCAAGGACATCCACACCCCAAGTGTTAAAGTTAAGCTATAATAGTAAATCATTTTGTAGTGATACATCTCTCAACCAAAACCATGTACCTCCCCGGACAACCACCACTTTAGCTAACAAATTAAACTCTGAGGCCACAGTAGGATCAAATATGTGACAGCATTTTTACTTTCGGAAACCAGGATCTCCATCTCTGTGCCCAACTCTACATTACAGAAGTGTGTGTTTATTTCTGTTTCTGTGCAATTATGTTACAAATACCCAAAATAAGTTACAAACCACAACTCTCTAAAAAAAATCTGTAAATAGTGTGTGGGAGTTACTATCAGTACCTTAGCCATAGGTTGTGCTTGTGATTCAGTTACAGAACATACACGTGTCTGGCTTTACCTGGCATTCTCGTACTGCTTGACATTGACCATGGTGTCCTCGATGGTCTGGTTAACCAAAGTGTTCATGCCAGCAGTGAAGGAGTTTATGGACTTCAGCAACGTTTCTCCATTTTTGGACAGGAATTTCTGGGTGTCTGCGTTGAAACCAAATTCCTCCTGAATGAAAGGATTTGAAAAATAATAAACATGAAAATTAGCTATAATTAAAACAGTCAATTTTCCAGAGTGTCTATCAAAACAAGAACAGGCGAGGATGTAAATGACCTTAATATGAGAATCCTAAACTTCTCCTCAATAGAAACTCACATGTAACTCAGGAGTTTTGAGGCTCAGGTCTGCGAATACGTCTCCCAGAAGCTTTTGCGTTTGCGTGACCTGGGCGGTCTGTGAGGCGAGGGTCTGTGCCAGCTTGGTGACATTGTCATAGCGACTGCGCAGGTCTCTCAGCTTCTCAATGCTGGCCTCCAAGTTCAGATCCACCGTTCGAGAACCACGACCCAGCTTCTCTGACAGCATCTGCCTGGTGCACTACAGAGAGAAAGATGGAGAAATAAAAAGAACTGCACGTTACGCACAGTGGTTAGGATGTTGGGTTAAGGCGCTTACATGCTTCTGTGTACTTGTAACGAATGACGAGCACATGTGTGCATGACGAAAAACACTGAGACAAACGCAGAGTCACATCTTTCTGGCACTCTCTGTCAACCAAATACCGTTTCTAGTGCGAACCTGCATGTTAGTGCGCCTAGGTGGCACATGTGCAAAACTAAACTCCCTATAAGTTCCAAATTCGCTAGAAAATCTTGGCAAGCCTCCCTGGCCTATACGACGCACGCTGCACTCCCAAAGCCGCTTGTACGGAAGCGTGCAAGAAGCTTTAGATGCCTTGCTTAAGGGTACCTCATGGATAAGGGTGCAAGAAAGCACTCTGGTAGAGCTTCCTACTGGTAGAGAAATTGTACCTCTGACATCCAGACCCCTCTGTTTTTATTAGGGGTGGATAAATTAAATTACTTCGAATCAAAAGACATTAACTTCTATGCACATTAGTCTACAATTTAATCTACAATTATGTAAGATGGGTGAAGTGATGTGTCTATTGCATTGGTGTAGAGCCACGACCTAGCCACTCTGATGGCATATTCCTAGTGCAATACAGAGACAGAGAAAGAGACAGAAAGATAGCGGGAGAGAGACAGAGACAGAGACATAAGTGCTGTTTTCACCATCACAACTTCAGGGATTTTATTTTGACACTTCCAAGGTTAGCACGTTTCCATACAGCAGATCGGCCCGAAAGGACAATCGCCCCAAAGTTTCACAGGGACAACGGAGTAACTCCCTTGGGGTACTTTGTGCAACCTCAAAAAGTTCCAGTGTGTTGCTTATGGTTAACTTGGTGTCGGTTGGTTGCTGGTATTTGCTTTTGGCTGTTATTATAAACACTATCCAAGTAGTCTATGAAGGGTGATATGAAAATCAGTCACTATCTCATAGCAAAGTATGTTATCTGTTTTTGATAACAGATGAAATACTTTTTTTCATACAACGTTTACTCTGAAAGCAGTCGCCCCTGTAACTGACATACAAAGAAATACAATGACACATGAATAACATGCAGACAAAGGCTTAAAGGCTGAATGAGCATAAAAAACTTGTGAAGACAAAGAAAAAGAACAGCACAAAGGAAAGACAGGGAAAGAGAGAGCAGAGTAAGAATATTATATGGCTTTATAATTAATTGTGTAGATGAAATCGGCAGAGTCAAGGAGATAGCCTACTCAACAAATCACACAGTGAGCGAGCGAGACCAACACATGAGAGAGGAAAAGGGGGAACAGAGAGGGAAAAAAAACAGAGATAAGTGAAAAAGCAACAGAGTGAGGGAGAGAGAGAGAGAGCGAGAGAGAGAGAGAGGGAGAGAGAGAGAGAGAGAGAGACGAGTGAGTGTAAAAGATGGTGTGACTGCGCTGATAATGAACCCAGCTATAATTAGTGGCAGCATTAATGAGATGGAACGCGTGGATGCTGGAACAGACTGCAGGGGTGTGAGCATCAATCATCACATTCACATGCTAACTGTCTATGCTAATGTAACTCGCTCTCACACCCATTCTCCTAGTCAAACACAAACACACACACACACACACACACACACACACGCACACACACAGAATCTCACTTTCTCTCTCTCACCCATTCCTATTGTCAAACACTCCCTCTCGCCCAGACACACACACACACACGTGCTTTATCTCTCACGCTCACACACACACACAGTTGCTCAAGCTCTTACACACACACCTAAGCTCCTCCTAAGCTCCTTTGCCTATTAAAACAAACCCCTACACACTCGCAAACACACACACTCATCCTGTCCTTAGCTCCTCATATACAATTCAATGACCCACATCTTTTTGTTTAGAATGGAAATACAATGAGTGGGTCACCAGTGTCCTAACATTTCTCAATCACAAAAGAACTGATGTTAATCATCTTTTTTATTAAATATTTTTATTGTACTATTGGTACTATTGGCTTAGTCGGTGCACAGATTACTTATAAGTACTCACAGATTACTTATAAAGTCTTGTATGTGTTGATGTGTACTATATTTTTGTGTGTTTTTATGTGTGGCCAAAGAAATGTTATATGTACAGAAGTAAGAAGAAATGTAAAGTGTACTTTATGTTTTTATGTGAAGGTAAAAATTCATTTCCACACTAGTGGACAATAAAGGTTTCTATCTATCTATTGTAAAGACAAGATCTATTGTGATTTCCCATATTACCTAATAGAGAGAATAAGAGAGTCCTACACTTGCTCAGTTATCTCTAATTCTCAGATGGGAAGCCAAACAAGTTCAGGGATGTGCAGCAGCTCTGCTTTTATGCGATTCTCTCTCTCGCTCTCGTTCGCACCTTGTAGGTGTTGATGCTCCATTTGCGCACGCGCTCCAGCTTCTCAATGGTGGGGTTTCGCAGGCTGTCGTTGATGACTACAGGACCGCCACTCTGGGGAAACACTGGTTCCTCAGCTACACAGGTACCGGCGGACAAGATGAACACCAGAGAGGGTTAAAATTTACCCAGAGGAACATTAGCACATCAACTGCTGCTGCTATGAGTTACTGTACGGCTGTAGGAAATAATAGGAGACGAGTTAATGAAGAGACCACCATTTTAAGTGGTCTCGTAGTTTTTTCCCCAGAGTTGTACTTAAATAAACACCTACGTACACGAACACAAATTTACCTTCGTAAGGCGGAGGAGTCGCATCTGTCAGTGTTGATGCATTTGGAGTGTAAGTTGCACCAGCGAAGCTCGAGTCCATGCACAGAAGATCCTGTGAACACACACACACAGGCACAGGCACAGGCACAGGCACAGGCACAGGCACAGGCACAGGCACATACACACACACACACACACACAGTCAATTAATGACAAAGTACTTCTAGAGAAAAAAAAAACACAGACGTCATACTGACACATATAAGAGGTGGCAAGGTGGAGAGGTGGAGAGAGGGTAACAGCGTCAAAGAGAGACAGCGACGTCAACACCCTTTCCTCTACTCACCTCTCACTACAATCTCCAACCTTGTCAGTCAGCTGCCAGATACCCTTTCAGATAACATCAACATCTGTCTCAGGAGGCTTAACCTGACACCCCCCTCCCCCCGAAAGCCCTCATGGGTGGGGACACTGTGACACACTGTATGTGATTCCGATGCCAGTTCACAGTGGGATTCGGTAGGTCTGATGGAAACAGGTACCGGTAAGGGTACAGATCATGAGTGTGTGAAATAACTAAAATAAAATGAATGTAGATTTGGGTGTATATATTTGTGAATGAAGAAACAGAAACAAATAGAGGGTGACAATGACAGAGAGAGACAGTGTTTGTGTATGTTTGACAGTGAGAGCGAGAGAGAGAGAAAGTGTCTGTGTATGTGTGTGCGTGCCTGCGAGCATGTGCATGTGTGTGTGTGTGTTTGTGACAGTGAGAGGGTGTGAGAGTCAGAGACTGTGCTTAGCTTTAGTACGTGTGGTCAGCCATTCTGGCTCCGAGTTCCGGTGGGGGGGGGGGGGGGTCGGGTTGTGACGATGAAGGAGAGGACCCCCAAAAGAGGCTCCCTTGTCACGGAGGATGACTTAATTACTCTAACACAGACACGCACAAAGGCTGTCGGCACCGAGGCAGCCCTCACGGGGCCATGGCAGTAATCCCATCCTACAGCCGCTGCCAGCAGCCATCAGCGTCACAGGTGCCGCACCTCTCCCCACACATGTTTGTGATGTCATAGAGGATTTCATGCTACAGCCGTGAAGGTTCTAAGAATGCCGCTGTGAGATCAAAGCCGCTATCAAAGGTATGGCTGACTACTACCACCACATCTGAGACCCAGATTTTTGCCCTTGCCGTTACTGTATGTGAGAAGTCATCTCAAAATGCAACAATGGAACATAAAGAATGAAGCCTTCTGTTTATTTCTCTGCTATAAAAAACACATAAGGCTGACCCTAATGTGCCAAATAACTACAAATATTTCAGACAAATATAAATAGCTCAAATCAATCAATACTTAAAACATAGGCTAGTCGATCACCAGGTAAGACATACTCATTTGCACTCTGGCTATAAGGCAGATACCACTTACAGTGTTAACTTGTACCGTAATCAGAGGTGTTAAAACCCTGCCATGACTTTCTTCTGCCTGTGTACTTCACCCAGGTGATTTCACTAATTAGCCGATCAACCTGCCTGAATATTTCTGTGCTCATTAGTATCAGCTGGGTTCAGAAAATGGCTTGATGAAATATGAGGCAGAGTTTTTACTTTCTGAAGTTAGGACCTCACCACCAGTATTGTGACAGTCCACTGAGTACACACCCTAACCTGCAGCAAGCTCTAACAGCCTTGAAGTCTATGTGTTGTACCTAGGAATGGGTGGTACTGATTATATTCTTGTCCATAAACTAACAAACTGTGCAAGAAAATAATTACTGATTATTTCAATCTCAAACACCTGGTAGAAACAATGTCCTACATTACTATAATTACACAAATGAGTAAAACACAGGTGTGATAGACAGGGTGGATGGCTGTAGTAACTATCCTCTTTCAAAAGGGATGGAGAGAGGGGTAAAGAAATGCAGAGAGAAAGATGGAGAGCGGTACAAAAACGGAAAGACGGATAGGGAGATGCACTGAAAGAGAATAAGACAAAGGAAGAGATAGGGAATAAACAGAAGAAAGAAAGGAGAGATTAAGTCAGAGAGAAAGGAAGTGAGAAAGAAAGAGAGAGAGAAAGAAAGAAAGAGAAAGAGAGCGAGAAAGGAAGGGGGCAGGGGAATAACTATCCTTTTTCAAATAACATCAACCATTTTAGCTTGATATGTGACTGCCAAGCTAGTCCCATGAATGTTTGCCATGAGAGATTATGCCAACAAAGATTATCAGTCTCCATCCAGCCCTCTCTCCTAGCCAGTGTTGCTGCCTGTGTTTGTCCCTCTCTTGCCTGTCTGGCCATGTTCCGGGTGCCGGTCCCCGTCGCCGGTCCGGTTCTGAGAAATAAGCCCCACTTTGAAGTCCCACCAGGCCCCTGCCTCCTCTGACACATCTCATTACTTCCCCCACCACTGGCACAGTGGGCCCCCGCTGCACCTCCCAGGGGCCCGTACGGGTCCAACCGGACCCCACCAGTGCATTACTACTTTTACTCACACACTCACACACACACCTGATTTCTTTTTCTCTCCATTACTCACACATTCACATAAAGAAAGAGAGAGAGACTGACACTCACACTCTCTCTCAAACACATACATACGTACACACACGCACACACACACAATATCACTTACATATTCATTCACTCACATACATTTGCACAGACACGCTCACACACATACACCGTCAGACACAGATACAGATACTCATGCACAGTCTTAGGCCCAAACACACTCACCCAGAGAGTGACACACCCATCAACAGGTTTGAAAGGTATGGGAAGGGCAGAAGTACAGCGGGAAAGGTCAAAGGTTACTAACTTCACCATGACAACGTCCATTGTATTTGTGCTAATCCCATTATCTCCCAGTGCAAGTGTTATAGCTCCAAATTACAGCAATTTAGTTTAGGAAGTATTAGCCAAAAAATGAAGGAAGCGACTGACGCAAAAATCACTAGCACAATTGAGAAGTCCACGGCAAAAACGGGCATAGTCACAGTCACAGAATCACATTTTTAAAGTTACTCGACCTATTGGTAGTTGCACTGAAACCCCAGCTTTTTCAAAAGGAATCCTGTGAATAAATCAGCATAGTCTTGAGCTGTCGAGAAGTATTTTAAAACAGCATTTACTTATAAAATGAAATGAAAAATAAACCTTATGAATTACATATTTTCAGTGTCTGCATTTTGTGACCATGCCCGTCTTTCCCATGGGCTTGTGTACACATGCATCTGCAAATCATCTATGGCTTAGGAAAGAAGAACAGGCACAATAGTAAAAACTATGCAAAACACATTAACAATATGCTGACATCACTATATTTGTTATTTCTCATTACTGTACTTTATGAACACAACAAAAGGGTGGAGTAAGGATAGGAAAGAGCAGTGGTAGTGGGAAATAGGGATGTAATTACAATCAGTTTAATTGTAATTATAGTTATTACTTCTAACAATCTAAACAAATTACATAATTTGGTTCAAACTATTATTTTGTCCCATTCCATTCTGCAACTAAGCTTAGACTGTCTTCTATTCTGCGCTGGTTACTGAATAACACATACGCACACCACATGAAGGGAAATTCATGGGTAAAATGGTGGGAAATGTCAAGGTCCAGGTAAATTAGTTAAAAAAATGTTTTTTTAGGGTTAAATAAACACAACATGTTTCCAAAGTTAATGAATAACAATTCAAATAGTTATGGTTTCAATATTGATCAAAATAATAGTGATGATCATTTTTCTATACATGAGCAGACCTGCAAGAAAGCCCTGTGTGAGGTAGGCAGTCTAGGTATGTCAATAAGTCTTCAAGCAGTTCACAGGTCAATGACATCATTGTGCAACACTCTTTGGATAATTAAATCACCGTTGGCCGAGGCACTGAATGACTTTTATATCAGTCAATGAGTCAGTCATTCAAAGCCAGAGAGGGTTTGGCTACATGAACTCTTAATTATTAGCCTACATTAGGATATGACATCACAAGGCCAGATAAACCAGGTGAATGGGGGGCTGGGTAACTGTAGTAGACTGGTTACATCCGTCTGTCACTTCCTCAAACCAAAGTGCACATTGTAAACATGATATTAGTTAGACATTACTAAACAAGGCAGACTCACCCTTTGGAACATCTCCTGGTGGCTTTGGTCTCTTCCATTACTGGAAAGGGAGGAGTCGGTAGGCATGGGCCTTTGGGCGTCATCCATACTTTTGAGCCTTCAAAGAGAAAGGATACAGTTTGCATAATTACTCATTGACTTGATAGAAATAATTGTTACATTATGGTTTCTACAGGCCACAAAATAACCATAACTGTAACCAACAACAGAAATAGCCAGCTACCACCTTCTACCTGTGGAAACAGTACACAGTACATTTGTACATTTATTCAACACTTCAGACAACCTCTTTTAATAGCATCCTCATTATGCACGTTGGCATAGATAGCAAAACCTCATAAAGCCTCAACTATGAATCACCAATGTGTGAATTCACATTACAGTACACTTAGTAGATGACAATACACAAAGCACCTTGGAGCTACACTACAGCTACAGAACTGCAGAAGATCAAAAAGCTCTTAAAAAAGCTCTTGAAATAATGACTTCTCCAAGTGCACTTGGAGACATAGCCTATATAATGGGTGCTGGCAAGGTTGCTGGGTCATTAGATTTGCTGAGATAGGAGGGTTTGTTGAAAGAGATGTATTCACAGAAGTGTCTTCAAAATAGAGGTGACACTGGGGCTCTGCTTGCCAAATCTTCAGGCCTAATATCCATTACACTGTGGCCCACGTATTGGTTGTTCACTGATCAATCCTGAGGTCACATCCATTGTAATCTGGTGAAAAATGTTGGTTTAAGGGCTGATAAAGCTCTGGCGGGGTGCTGACAGTGAGACATCCACCTATTTGAACAGAAGGCAGGGCAGCTTGTTCCAACTGTGCAGCTCTGTGCAATTGTAGTTTGTCAGCGCTGTGCTTTGTTGAACATGACAAGCAACAAGCAAGCTATGACGGGTAGATAAGACGGCCTCTTTACTTACAGTCCACAGACAGTTAAATATAGTGTGTAGGTAAAAAAAATTAAGCCAATACACATGTTGAATCAGAATTTTGTTGGAAGTGTTGTTTCTGACAACATACTAAAGCCGCTCCAGTTTCCAGTTTAGTTTGATTTATTGGGTTGTTTTTTATACGTGGGTGATCGCTGAGATACATTATAACTGAAACTAAGGCTAACAATGTTTAATTGTAAATTCAAGAAGGGAAATGACCGCTTGGTCCACTCACCAGCACTGTCCTATTGCTGCCCTCACGTGGTCATAATTGATCACATCACTCAGCAAGAACAACTACAGACTGTTCTAATGAGGGATGGTGACACGTAGCTAACTGAAATCTGTAACTTTGTTTCACACAGACTTGCCTAAACAGGTACAACAATGACAAACTACAGAAATGCCGCAAACCCCTGTCGATAAGCTACTTTGCACATAGAACATTTCTGAATGACAAAGACAAAAAAAAAACTGTGCCGCTCTGAGCTATTTTCGCACAGTGGATTAAATACGAAATTTTGCGTAGGATTATGTTGAACCGTTGGAACATGAATTTAAGGTTCAATCTATTTAACTAACTTAGGTCTATTCCATGAAGTTTAGCCTTTGTGTTAGTCCATACTCGCGATGAATGGTTACTTGAGTTATAACTAAACAACGCCCACAGTTGCTTCAGTATTACCTTTTGCTCAAGGCCAAAGTGCTCCTCTTGCAATCTTTTGGTTAAAATCGAACCAAACCGGATGTCTTATATAATGTTTGCATTTGGTTGCAAGTTTGGTCAGTATGATGTGAGTAACGTCCCTGGATGCCTCAAAACTTTAGTGCAAACTAGCCTGAACAGGGCAAACTTGCCTTTTGAAACCGGAAGAGAGTGGGACAGAATGCACGGACTGTTTGGGCTATAAACGTCTCCGGGAATACAGAATTGTGACGACTTGGAACGCTGGTTGACAGACACATTCTTTCAGATGCCAAATTGATGTTGTCCACTTCTTCAAAATGACGTCTACATGAGCAACCTTTCAATTATCACTACCCCCACACACTTAACAAGAACTAAATAGCTCAGACAATACAAAAATACGTATTGGGAGACAATTTAAGGATAAAAGTGCAAACACAGCCCATGGGTTGCCGTTCCCAATAAATACAATAGAGGTTCATACTGTTTAAAGTTTGTTGCAACCTAATAATACGACTTCACTTTACCATTGTCATGACTATACAAAACTAGAACGCCATAATAATAGGTAAAAAATAGTTTGATAAAATAGGTCCACATGTTGTTGCGTATTGCACGTTTAACAAATTAAAAGTTTTATACACGTATTTTAATACGTTTCCATGTTTATGTTGTCAAGGTAACTCTACGAAGCATCTAACCCCTGTAGCAAACGACTAAGAAAGACTTTGGTAATTTTCTCTAATCAAAGGAACTTTTATTTTGATAGATTGTTTGCATGCGATTCGCACGGAAGTCAGTTTTTTTATGTTGTCTTGACGCAGCTAGTGTTTTAGCAGCATGGCACTGTAGTTGTAGAAGGTCACATAGGTGTACCTTATTTATTTCTCTCTGTGAAGTGAAAATGAGCCGATTTGCAAATTTACTGAGAAGGACGTTTGGAGTGGCCAAAGAGCTCGTGGGAACTGATCACCTTGGGAATAAATATTATATTATACCAGAACAGAAGACATGGACAGGTAAGTTATGCAAGAATACAGCCACTGCTCACTGACAGCCGACTGCACACTTGGAAGTGTTGTACAGCTGATCTGTACAAACAGTTCAGTTTATCATAATAAATGCCAACAACATGTATGTATATACGTATGCAGTTGAAGCACCACTCGCCTTTTCGTCTCCTGTTCTGGAAACGAATTGGTGTTTACAGTCAGATTGGGAACAGCAGACAGTAATTCCTCTGAGATATACAGACCCTTGTTCGCAACTATGTTTAATGCCTCTGCCCTCTGGTAATACCTTAAGCTGCCTGGAAGTCGCTGTCCATGGGACTTTTGAGTAATGGTCCCCACGTCGTCTACAATAACTGTCACCACTTGTCTGGGTTGGTTGATGGGTCATATAATCTAAAAGCTCTCTAAAAATGTTACTCTTTTTTTCCTTTCAGGACGAGTCATAGGGTCGAAGAGAATGGTGGTCGCCTCCAACCCCAATGAATTTGAGTACTTGGAGGGAAACATACCTTCAGAATGGGATGGTAATATTTGACCTGTTTGAAGGGTTGAGTGGAAATATTGTACACACACACAATAATTGTTGCCTTCAATCCCAGAACATCTTTCCAGCTTCTGTCCCTGTCTGGAAAAAGGTGTTTTGGCTGCCAAAGATATTTATTGAATTCTGCGCTTGTCATGACATATTTGGGATACAAATGGGTGTTGCATTCCCCCTCTACTCACAAAATTGAGAATATTACATTATCATTATCATTACATGCCATGAATTATACTGTACAGTTGTTTACCTGCAATTACATTTTATGTTCTCCACCTTATCATCTCCCTGGACACTCCAGCATGGATTCGGGGCCGTCGAAAGGAGCCTCCCTCCCTTGAGGTATGTCAGTATTTTCTATGATGTTGTCTATTGACAACTTACATACTTTGCATAAGTGTGGTTCACCATGCCTCTGGTTACTGAAGACATGGTCTTTTTAAATGTACATTTTTTTTTGTAGAAATCAGTCCACCTGTTACACTTGCTGACAGTTCACAAAGGGTAAAGAGACAATCCATTTTTTTAGTTTTTTTCAAGGAGGGTGGATAAAACAAATGACTTACAAACAAAAGAAATCTAGAGCGCCAATACTTAATCTACAATTAATTAAGTGAACTATTGTCTATTACTGCATAGCAGTTGCTCCTTGAGCTAAATCAGGGTTTTAAATTTTTGTTGTTGCTGTTTTGTTCGGTCACTAGGAAGGTAGCTTTGGTCACGGGTCTTTCTCTCCCTCTTGTGTTTGTGCAGGAGCTTCTAAAGAACGAACAATACAGGGAGCAGATCAAAGTGAAGGCTCAGGAGGTGGAGGAGAGGGACCAGGCTCTGCGGGTGAAAGAGTTCGACGAAGGACTAGTAGCTCAACCCACACAAACTGTGGCCAAAGGACATGCGGCCTCCACCGCATTCGGCAAAGCGGAGGTCACCGAAGACCCAGTGAGCACGGGCAGCTCCTTTCAGCCAGGGTCCTGGATGCCTCCAGGATCCAAAAACTAACCCAAACTCAGAAGTGGCGGTCATGTTTTTTGACTGACTGCAGTGGAATTGTAAACGCCTTACTGGTCATATGCGGATTAAAGGACATCTAGCTTTGAGCATGATAAGATGCAGCCAAGATGGAGCAGTTCACGAGGATGCTGCTGAGTTCTACCTCAGCAGGTGGGACAGTGGCAGCATTTGGGAAGCTTATCCCGATGGACGTACTGTTTGTTTGTTTGAGGTGAGGGTGTAATCCACAGGATTATAAATTACACAAAACACCTTGATACTGTTCTAAGCATCATTTTGTAAAGCTAGCAACTGTGGGTTCACTGTCACTGTGAGTTGGTGGAGGGTAAAATGACTGCTATAGACGCTCCAATAATATTAGCGATTCCCAGTGAAACTGGATTAATATTCTGATAACCTGGATGGCTATTTTCAAGCTAAAGATTCTGCCTTTAATAAAGAAAAATGTTTTGCCTCCAAAGAATTCTCGCAGTGTTTAGCTTACCTGAAAGCATTCAATTACTGCAGACAGTTGTGCTTCACTGTGTTGGTTTGTTAAATAAATGAAAGAAAATGTAGCTTCTGTTTTTCCTGTCAGTATTATTAGCTGAACATAAGTGGTAAACTCTTCTGTGATGCAAACAGTGTTTGATTTTATTCAGCAGACAGACGAAAGTGTTTTCATTCCATTGTGATAAAAGGTTAGATGATGTGTCCATGTGTAAAATCAGGAGATGTGCTTCAGTGTTTTCATTACTACAGTAGGCGTGGTCTTTACTTAATGTGCTCAGTATTACAAAATTATTTTCTTGATCAGGGTGGTTTATGGGTGCCTTTTAAGAGAATGGGGTTAACATTCCCCAGCAGATATGTTTAGTTGGTCTTTGTAAAAAAATATGCTGTAAGAAATGCTATCGCACAGTGTTGTAAAAACAATTTTAACGTTATTTATTAGTTATGTGGGGAGAAAAAAACTTCAACAATAGTTTAATAAATGGAATGCCAACAGCATTAACAGCAACTTGGGGCAGTGCTGTGCCACCCTGTTGTGAGACGATTTCTTTAAAAATCCTGACGCCAAAGTCCCCAAAGCATGAACCCCCCATGCTTTGCACCGGTACGTCTGCAAGGCCTCCCAAGAAACCCTTCTTTGGTCCTCCATCATCATCATCACCCACCAGTGGAGGGCCAGACAGAAGAGAGGGCCGGGGACGCAACGCGACTGTAGGCTGAATCCATTGCACCTCCACCTCCTCCCTTTTTTGCAAGGCCACAGCTCAGTCCTTTTTAGCCCTCTTGGCTTTGGCAATGTTCTCCTGTCGCCTCTGCTTCTTTTTCTGTTCTCGATCCCTGGCCTCGATCATCTTGGCCAGCTTCCATGACAACAAGGCACTGGCGATGAACAGGGGGGTCAAGGCGAGGATGACCGTGGTGAGGAAGCCGTAAGGGTCCTTGGCGGCCCACTCCACCACGTACTCTGCCCAGGCTCGAAAATCAATCATTGTTTTTCACAGGATTCTCCAGGTGTCAGTTGTAGCTTCGCTGAAAAGGCGTGTGACAATGTGGTACTGTAGACAAACAACAATAATGTTAATGATGTACATCTTAGCAACACAGTCTGCTATAACACTGCTTGTTGAAGACTCTTCTAAGATATACCACAGTTCAAAAGCTCTAACTAAATGAATTAGAACTAACAAAGCTTCAGGTAACCCACACTGCTATACAACCAGCAATGGCTTGGTGATGTTAAAATATGAATGACATACATAAAGCATTTTATATGCCAGATAACTAAACACAATTTACAACGTTGTTTAACATCTACTACGCTGTATCAACACAACACAATCAACACAACGTGTGCTGTAAAAACAGGCCTACATAATATCTCTGTTATCTCATCATCGATGCTGCACAACTCCGAAAGCGTAGAACTTATGCTGCTCAGAATAAAATTCCATTAGGACAACTAGCGTAGAAGAAAAAAACTTCGTTCTGTTGGCAGGGTTGGGTGGTTAGGTGATGGCTAGCAAATACGACCATGCTAGTTAGTTTCACTGTCGGTAAAGTCTTGATCAGGCGTTTAGCCACCACAGTTCACCACACGTTCCTGGCCATAATATATTACGAATATATATATCCTCATAAATACGAACACGCTAGTAAATGTAAATCTACCATATCGAAAGAAAGGAAAATCACCTGATGATCAAATCCCTTTCCTAACACCCATACGCGGAAGAAACAAGAATGACTTCCTTTCCTTTTTCCTCAGTTAGAAAATGTGACAACAACGCTGCATTGTCGCCGTCTAGTGCTGTGGAGTATAAATCTATTTAGTCAGAGTGCAGGCAAGTCATTTTCGGCGGCGCATTCTCATTTTGTTTCTTGGCAAATACTGCTTCGGGTGCAGTTCTCCGCCCCCCAGTTCAGGAACTTCTGGTGTGATGGAGTCGCTACGGTTCTCAGAGCGGCCACCATGCTGTGCCATGTTCTTTTAAGTAGCCTATGCATCATCTGTGATTTGCCTGCGCTACTAGAATACTGTAATAGTCTAAGGTCCGTGTTTTTTTTATTTACCGCATTTTATCACTGTGTAAAGTCAGAGGGAGCTGGCCAGAGGACTGCGAGCACAATCTCATTCTCAGCATCTTCGTCTATTAGCCTGTTAGCGGGGAAATCAATGGCGAGCGAAGCTTTAAAGCGACGCACGCCCGCTGCTGCCGCAGCTGTGAGCGGAACTCTCCCGACGTTCTGAAGACACATTTGGCGCTTTGCTGTAACCAACGGTGCTCTGAGCGGGAGCGGTAGGGTCTCGGAAATTGGGAGTAGATTGCAAATGCAAATATTTATTACAGCGAAGGTGGTGTGACTTTTTTTTACCTGCTGAAGGCAGCAAATGTAAGCGATAATTTTTATTTGTGTCCAAGTTCACAACAACCTTGCTATCATCTTTAAATCAGTTTGCAAATTGTGTACAAGTACATTGAACGATCGGTTATTGCCAGTAAGACTTTGTTGTGTTGAAAGAAAACGTTTAAGTTTAGGAGTTTGGTTAAAGCAGCTAAGGTCGACAAGCTGTTACTTTATTTTATTGCTCTTGCTAATCGATAAACGTTAACATTAGCTAGTAATCCAAAATTAGCAGCAGCAAAATTGTTCAATTATGTTGACTTTTGCGGTATTTGAAGTGGTGTAATCACCAGCTATGAGTCGTAAAACGAGCGAACTATTTGTCATACTAAATTAGTTAATATTAGCAAAATCATTTCGAAGTGTAGCGTGTTAACGTCCACAAATTGACATGACAACGAGAATTGTAGCGTGGAGAAAGCTAATTAGGTGGCTTTCAGTTAGCCATGGATGTTTCAGGAAAACGAGTCCCAGGCGACTTGTATTCCTATTCTAGTGCCTAAACCCTACTAACAATTTTTGGTTCCCAGAACGTTCCGGGAACATTAGGCTTTGGTTGCACTTTGGTTCTGGAAACGTTCCATGAAAGTTATTTTTTGGTTGTAAATTGGTTAGCAGGAAACCCGAAATATGGTTCCCAGAACGTTCCCGTTTGGTTCCCTCAACGTTCTCCCAACGTTCTCCCACCGTGCCTTTATCCCTATTCATGTCATGTTGGTTCTCTCAACGTTCCCATAACCTTCTTGGTTACATGTTTGGTTCTCTAGACGTTCTCCTGACGTTCCCCCAATGTTACATGTTGGTTCCCACAAGGTTCTGCCTACAACTTTCTAGTAACCTTGGTTACATTTTTGGTTCCCTCAGTATTCCCCAAATGTTCTTTTCCGCACCAAAATGTAGTTTTTCTGTAGTTTGTAGTAGGCCTACATTGTAAAAAGTTGCTTTTCCCTGACAATTATTTACTACAGAACACAAGCAGTAATGAATGGCCAGGCAAATGTTGCAGGAAGTAGGCCTGGTAAAAAATGTCGGTCTTAAAAACACCTCTTAAAAAAAAAAAAACACCTTAGAATGTAGACAAATGCCCAGGACACTGAAGAAGCACAGAAACAAATTAAAATACTACAACAATTTTATTAATGTAATATAAATACAAACAATCCTTTAAAATAGCCTTAGCTAATGAGCAAACAAAAGAAAGCAAGTCAGTCCATTTGTGGCCAGCTATGGGGGGAATCCAGTGTGCGTGGCGAAGCCTGGCTTGTGACGTCAGGAATTAAGGACACAAATGCAAGCACAGTGGGAGTGAAAGTACACGCACACACACAGGAATTTCTGTATATAACTGGGTCCAGGCAGCGGTACTTGAGGTTCGTCCGGTCTCGTACAGCCTCCAGGGTTCCCACCAGTGCCGGCTTGTCTGCTGATGCGTTCAATCCCCACCAAATCTCTCATGAGTCTGAAAACATACGTATTTATACGTATGTGATGTTACATACAGTCAAACATACAGTACACATTGAGCTGTTGTATTATGCAGGCTGGCTTGGGTCAAAATAGATTATTCTAGAGTGATGCCTGGACTCTAAAAGGCAGATGCCAACTTAATTGTTGAGGCAACCAGGATTATCACAGCAAACAAAACACATTAGTAAACACACACAAGGAACACTTAAAAAAATACAACCCAAAAGGCACACAAGACTGTTAGTAATTGCAAGGTTGCTTCACAATTAGTTGGCTAGTGTCACTCGGCTGACCACTTCGACATAAATACCACTCAAGTGCATTTATTACGTAAGGCCTACACAGCAATTAAGAGAGGGAGAGAGCTAACCTATACACCAGAGCTCGTAGTTAAAAACACAAATAAGAAACAATTAGGCTGGTGAAACGGCAGGCTGATTAAAACACTGCACATTATAATCATAAAAACAGCTTACCTGTGGTGATTAAAAAACAAGGTCTTAAAATACAATCAAGTATATAATATGCAAGGATAAAAACTAAAATATATGGAGAGGTTTATAGTTGAGGACCCTCGGACCTAAAAAGAATTCCATCCAACTTAGTGTCAAACGTTTCATTTAACTATTGGGACAATTCAGTGGTAAATAAGAGACTGAAATTTAATTTACCGTCTGTGTGGTGCAAACTTCAGTGCATGCCCAATGCACTCCTCAATCTCCACCACTTTCTTATCAGGGAAGTTGTGCATGCAGGCCTCTGCAAAGGGAAGTTAAAAAAAAAAAAGTTGAATATTTAAATATATGTCAAACCTGACATAACTTGCATTTAAAAAACATACCCGATAAACTTACCAGTTATAATTTTGCAAAGGGCCAAGGTCTGGAAGGCCCTTTTCCCCTTCCTACCCCTCAGACTGTAGAGGGAAAGGACCTGGTTTGTTACAACCTGCTGCACGATTCAGCGCACAGCCGCCCCTGGATTTGCTCCGCCAAGCCTTTCAATAAAACATTTCTAATAAAAAAAAACACACACATAATTAATACTCGAGGAATAGCACAAGCTCTCCACAGTCATTTACAATGAAAACACATGTGGAGGCATGACACCCCACTGCGTCAGGCAGCCAAGTGGCCAATCAGCGGTCTATGTGCGTTTCAAACTGAATAGGGTGGTTTGTTTGCGGAACAAATGTTTAGCGTGTAAACAAACTATAGCCATAGAACACTCTCCATATAAAAGTACAACTTTTTAACATCAATTTCTATTTTCTACTCATACACAGGAGCCTACCGCATTAAGTTTGCAGCAGGTTTTTGAGGCAGGTACAATGCGAAAATAGATACTTGTTTTCTTTCGGTATGACGGCAGTGTTTCCTGCTCAAGAAATTGGCATTAAAGTACCGATATGATTCAGTCATCGACCGTCTAATGTTTGTCAATGGATTCAGTGCACCGTTTGTATCAAAAGTACAGTATTTACTGCATGAACACTGTGGCAAATCTGTTCTGCACAACAGGAACAACAATTCACTGTAGTGATGAGTGTGATCAAGGATGGCATCGGCATTAGTTAACAAAATAAAGAATTGTCAACATACCTTCTGTTGATCTTGTTGTTGAAACAAACGCTCCGATCGGGGAAACACGTAAACATCCAGTTAGCCCGCAGTCCTTTTATTCCTTTAAAATTTCTGTGGTTGGCGCGTCCAGTCCGGTACAGTCCTGCAGCTGGCTGGTACAGGACGTGACGTCACGTACTCGCGAGGCACATTTAAAGGCACACAGCACTTAACCATAACGTATGTCTAGGGCCATCCCTCCTGCTTTGTAGATTAATAATTTCAGTCTATGCTTCATAAATTATATGGCAATCTACTGAATTGTCAAAGTTGCTGTGCTTTGTCAGTCACACAAACAAAAACCGGCTGAACCAATTTCCAAAAACTAGAATGCACAAGCAATGATTTAATAGTCCAGCCATTTCATATGCCTCTGAATGGCTATTGTTAGTACGTAGGTAAAGCTTGCTTCAATTGCCCAGGGGTTTCATATTCATCTGAATTGCTATCATTAGCACGTAGGTAAAGCTTGCTTTAATAGCCCAGCCATTTCATATGCCTCTGAATGGCTATCATCATTATCACGTAGGTAAAGCTCGCATCAGCGCCTGTTCGAAACAAAAGGTCGAAACTGGACGTCATCTTGCCCCAGACAAACTGAGCTGTGGGTTGTTTAACAGTATTTTATTTATTTTCGGAGTAGTTTTCAATAGGTTCAACAGCAATAGTTTATAGATATGTCTTGGATGCCAGCTGTTTACTGCCCTGTGATTTAGTTTCATATATAATGTAGGCTATAGAAAATATGCAAGCAAGAATATTGGGGAAAAACCCTAAATCGTGAAATATGCTGCAGTTAAATGCACTTGCATTGTCTATGTGCAAATTTGTCAAGTAGCCTAAGTGTAAAATACCAGACAACTTCTCATATCAACCAAAAAACAACCAAATCCTAACTACAGGGGAACGT
Source organism: Setipinna tenuifilis (assembly GCA_030347295.1). Classification (NCBI taxonomy): domain Eukaryota; kingdom Metazoa; phylum Chordata; class Actinopteri; order Clupeiformes; family Engraulidae; genus Setipinna; species Setipinna tenuifilis. Next base: position 22,765,081 of record CM059284.1, read on the forward strand.
TTCAGTTGCATGGTTCCCTAAATGTTTAGAGAACGTATGATTCTCTAAGGTTTTCTCTGTAACCAAAGGTAACGTTCTCTAAAGGTTAGCTTTTGGTTTGGTTCTAACCTATCCTTTAGAGAACCAAAGTCTAACGTTTCCTGAACGTTCTCTGTTACTAGGGAAGTAGTGAGCGTCAGTCTGAAGGCTCAATCCGTATCGCCTCCTGGAGTACCTGACTGGGATTGATTATTTGAAAGCTGTCACGGAAACAGCCCAGTAGCCTACTGCGACATACAAACACAGGGAATCCCTCACCAGGTCGATGCACAACGCACACACACACACACACACACACACACAATTTAGCAGTCTCTCCCGTGCTCTCTGTCTCTCTTTCTGGCACACACAATGTAGATGGCCTACACACTATCATTGTTTTACAGTTTTCAGAGTTGTTTAAGCACAATTACAGAAGCATTTAGTCCAAACCCCAGTGGCATTACTGTGGCTGCTGACGAGGGGGTGACAGACACTAGTGGGTTAGGGGTTAGGGGTGATTGTAGTGGGTGAGGGGTTAGGGGTTAGGGCTGTAGTGGGTTAGGGGTGTAGTGGGTTAGGGGTTAGAGGTTAGGGGTGTAGTAGGTTAGGGCTGTAGTTGGTGAGGGGTTAGGGGTGACAGACACTGTAGTGGGTTAGGAGTAAGGGGTTAGGGCTGAGGAGTTAGGGGTTAGGGCTGTAGTGGGTTAGGGGTGACAGACACTGTAGTGGGTTAGGGGTGTAGTGGGTTAGGGGTGAGGGGTGACTGTAGTGGGTGAGGGGTTAGGGTTGAGGGGTGACTGTAGTGGGTTAGGGGTTAGGGGTGACTGTAGTGGGTTAGGGGTGTAGTGGGTTAGGGGTGAGGGCTGTAGTGGGTTAAGGGTGTAGTGGGTGAGGGGTTAGGGGTGTAGTGGGTGAGGGGTGAGGGCCGTAGTGGGTTAGGGGTGTAGTGGGTTAGGGCTGTAGTGGGTTAGGGGTGAGGGCCGTAGTGGGTTAGGGGTGTAGTGGGTGAGGGGTTAGGGGTGTAGTGGGTTAGGGCTGTAGTGGGTTAGGGGTGAGGGCCGTAGTGGGTTAGGGGTGAGGGCCGTAGTGGGTTAGGGGTGTAGTGGGTTAGGGGTGAGGGCCGTAGTGGGTTAGGGGTGAGGGCCGTAGTGGGTTAGGGGTGAGGGCCGTAGTGGGTTAGGGGTTAGTGCTGTAGTGGGTGAGGGGTGACAGACATTGTAGTGGGTTAGGGGTTAGGGGTGAGGGGTAGACTGTAGTGGCCTGTTACAGGACAGCGGATCATCTCATGTCTCCGACCATCGGGGCTCCGTGAGGAATATGATGGCTGCTGCACAACAGGACAGAAACTAATAAACTAGAATCTCACAAGTCTTAATAATCACACTGGGCTGGCCCTAGGTCTGGCAGTGAGGGGCGATGTGTGTGTGTGTTTGTATGTAGGGGACAGAGTTGGCATAGCCTTACCTTGTGCCTTAAACACACACACACACACACACACACACACACACAGCGCCAGGCCCTAATTCTGTCTCTGCTGTCCTGCTGAGGTGCTGAGAGGCACACACACATACACACACACACACACACACACACACACACACACACACACACACACACACACACAGGTGCTGTCTGTGGGGCTGTATCTGCACTTCATATTTACAACACACATCTAATGGGAGGGGCTAGAGCCCAAATGCTGCCGTTTCTGACATGCTGATTGGTTGTACAGGTTAGCCCCTCCCACCCAGGCCACGCCCTTCGATAGCAGAGGACTTCAATGGACACAAGACAGATCAGGTACATGCAGTCTTTAACACACACACACACACACTCTCTCTCTCTCACACACACACACACACGTGCACTGTGACTGTGTGTGTGCACCATGCAACACAACATGTGTGTGAATGTGTGTGTGTGTGTGTGTGTGTGTGTGTGCAGGTCTGGAGGTGTAACAGCAGGGGGCAGTGATGAGCTGGAGTTTCCTGACGCGTCTGCTGGAGGAGATACACAAGCACTCCACCTTCGTGGGCAAGGTGTGTGTGACACACTGCGTTTGTCTGAATGTGTGTGTGTGTGTGTGTGTGTGTGTGTCTGACTGTGACTGTGTGTGTGAGGAGATCCACAAGCACTCCACCTTCGTGGAGTGTGTGTGTGTATGTGCCATGTAACACTACATGTGTCTGAATGTGTGTGTGTGTGTGTGTGTCTGACTGTGACTGTGTGTGTGTCTGACTGTGACTGTGTGTGTGTCTAACTGTGACTGTGACTGTATGTGTGTCTGAATGTGACTGTGACTGTGTGTGTGTCTGAATGTGACTGTGTATGTGTTACGAAGTGCAACTGGAAATAAAAACCCTTGCAGAACCTTGTAACATAAAGAGACTGGACAACAGATAGACGGGAAAAAAGCTTAGAATTTTACTGTTTTGTTATTAAGAGTTGTTCATTTAACAGCAACAAGCAAAAACCCGTCAGCAGAATCCAGAGTGGTTACAGTAAAGGAAAAGAAAAACAGAGAAAATAAATCCTCCGCTTTCTTACTAAAGGTGAAAAAGCAGTTTACCTAGCTTCTGAGCCCCACGCACAATACACGTTAGAGGCAAATTAAAGTGGTGGTCTTCCGCAGTCCACTTACTTACCTATGCTAACTAACTACACTAGAAACGTGTAGAAAGTAACCACCCGAGAGTAGTAGCAAGACAGGTTGGATAACATGCTATAGTTAAAGCATAACTAAACAGAACACAGACACAGATACAAAGGTGCTGGTGTGCAAGCGTGCTGGTCGAGAGAGAGAGCCATCTTGCAAAGAGGCGGCCTTTTATAGGGGGAAGATGGGCAAGAACCAATTAACTCCACCTACAGGAAACAGCAGGAACAGCAGCCAAAGGCAAACGGCACAGCATTAGTAAAACGCAAGACATTTAGCTGACACCAGAAGAACCCAGCACCGTGTAATAGTGTGTGTGTGTGTGTCTGACTGTAACTGTGTGTGTGTGTGTGTGTGTGTCTCCCCCTGCAGGTGTGGCTGACGGTGCTGGTGGTGTTCCGTATCGTGCTGACGGCGGTGGGTGGGGAGAGCATTTACTATGACGAGCAGAGCAAGTTTGTGTGCAACACGCTGCAGCCGGGCTGTGAGGTGGTCTGCTACGACGCCTTCGCGCCGCTCTCACACGTGCGCTTCTGGGTGTTCCAGATCATCCTGGTGGCCACGCCCTCTCTGCTCTACCTGGGCTACGCGGCCAGTCGCATCGCTCGGCTGGAGGAGGGGCGGGGCGGGAGGCGGAGGGGTGGAGGAGATGGTGGTGGCCGTCGGCCACAGCGTGGGGGGGAGGAGCCAGAGGAGGAGGAGGACCCAATGCTGTGCCGCGTGGCGGAGGAGGGGGAGGGGCCTAGCGGCGGGGGGGGCGGGGCCGGGCGGCATGACGGGCGGCTGCGTATCCGTAGAGACGGGCTGATGTGCGTGTACGTGCTGCAGCTGCTGGTGCGGAGTGTTCTGGAGCTGGCCTTCCTGCTGGGCCAGTATTGGCTCTACGGGCTCCACGTGCCCCCCCGCTACGAGTGCCTCCTATCCCCCTGCCCCCACCGCACCAACTGCTTCATCTCGCGGCCCACAGAGAAGACCGTGTTCCTGCGCGTCATGTACGGGGTGTCCCTGCTGTGTCTGGCTCTTAACCTGTGGGAGCTGCTGCAGCTGGGGCTTTGCTCCGCCCTCGACGCCATACGCTCCCACCGCAGGCCGCCGCCCCCCCACCGACCCCCCCTCGGACACGCACCCCCCCTCGGAGCACTGGCGGGACGCGCGCCCATCAGCGAGGCGGGAGGGGGAGGGGCTTATGGCAGCTACCCCTTCCGGGGCCCCGCCCCTGTCCCGCCCCCCGGCTACAGCCTGAGGCCCGAGCAGCTGCCAATCAGCGAGCTCAGCAGCCACAGGGCGGACAAGATGGCCGCCCGGCAGAACAGGGCCAACCTGGCGCAGGAGGAGCAGTGCGGAGGGGGAGGGGCCATGCGGGGCGGGGGCGGGGCCAGGGGAGACAGGAAGAAGGGGAGGGGCCACAGGGGCATCAGCAGCAGCAGCCAATCGGATGAGGCGAAACAATCATGGATCTGATGCTAACGCTAATGCTAGCATCCTTAATGGGGCTCCGAAGCCAGAGGAGGCTAGGCTAGCTAGGCTGCCATTGCAGAGCAGAGACTGATGCTAACACTAGCATCCTTAATGATGGAGGAGGAGGAGGAGGAGGCTGAGCTGCCATTGCAGGGTTAGGGGTTAGGAGCCATTGCAGGGTTAGAGGTTAGGGGTTAGGGGTTAGGAGCCATTGCAGGGTAAGGGGTTAGGGGTTAGGAGCCATTGCAGGGTTAGGGGTTAGGGGTTAGGAGCCATTACAGGGTTAGGGGTTAGGAGCCATTGCAGGGTTAGGGGTTAGGGGTTAGGAGCCATTGCAGAGCAAAGACTGACACTACGCCCCTCAGACGGGACATGAACCCTGGCGTGACACTAGCATCCACCATACAGATAATGCCAAAGCCTCTTACACACACACACACACATTTAGTCAAACCCACACACACACACATTTACTCAAACACTCACACACACACACACACACACATTTACTCAAACCCACACACACACACGCACATTTAGTCAAACCCACACACACACACACACACATTTACTCAAACACACACACACACACACACATTTACTCAAACCCACACACACACACACGCACATTTAGTCAAACCCACACACACACACACACACATTTAGTCAAACCTACATACACACACATACCTGCCACTCACCCTGTGGAGATAAACAGGGGTGTTGTTTCCTGGAGCTCATTGTGAATGTTGTGTTTTATAGTGTTTGACCTGCCGATGGGCACTTTGCCCTTTTTGAAGAAACGCAGGCAAGGTTTTGACCAGCAGTTTTACACGTTCACACGTTCTTATATTTTAAAAGTACTAAACTATGTTAGATGCTGAACATGTTTTTGTATGCATTTTATGCGCATACACCAGTGTGTTATGTGTGTGTACATTTACACAGCTGTATCAGAATGAACAGTTCTGAGGGTGTTTGGGGGGGTGGGGTTGTTTGGGGTTGTTTTCTGTGAGATGTTCGGCTGCATGTTGAAATGTTTGTTAAAAACGAAGAAATAAATCAGTTTCAGAGTCCACTCTGTCGCCTTTCTGTGCTTCTCAGACGCAAACCATTCACGTCAGTCGCAGCGCACAGATTGTCCCTTTTTAGTCGCTGTAGCCTGTGAAACTTCCCGGATGTAGAGTGGAGGGTAGTTTGAAAGATTTGAGGTGGTTGGGGAAACTCGGCAAGAGCGGCTGGATAACGCGAAGTAAAAACTGCAGTCATGCACTAACAATCTGCCTGTGGTCCACACCTGAACAGGTGAGTAAGTCGGTTTAAGGCGCCAGCTTCGCTCCCATCGAGCTGGATGGAGTTTGACAGCCGAGTTGACGTTAGCAGACAGACAGACGTAGCGGAGAGTCTTCACCGCCGTTGACTACGTTCAGTGAGACCAGCTGCCAGCGGTCTTGTAAGACAAATAAAGCCGTGTTGGGTTGTTTTTCAGTAACCCAGCTGTGCACAGGACGGCAACAGGCATGCTAAAGAAGACAAGTCTGTATTTGTTGTTTTGGGGGGGATAGGGGTCTGTATTGGTTGAAAAGTGCTTATGTGGGAAACTCATTGGGTAATGCCGCAGCTTATGTTATTGACGTTAGTGGAGTTAGCCAAGGCTGGCGTGCTAGCGTTATCTTTTGTATGGACTTGCGTGCAAATAAGCCAAATTGTAATGAGACATGTTATGTGTACTTGTGTGTAGCTTAACCGCGTGGATATGCTGCAGGTTAAACTGGTAGCTTTTATCCCGGGCAACAGCCGCGACTCCTCCGGTAAACAAAGCGAAGCGCTGGCTGTCTCGTGCTGTAATGATGACGATGGTAGCCTATCTGGTGGTTATTTTGTCGGTGTGGGTTTGCCCGTGCGCTGTTCTTGCCGTGAGTAATGCATAGTGCTTGTTTCAGTGTCGCGGGGGATACGGAGTAAATACCCGGAGCAAAAGCGTGGAGATGAAAGGGTCCGCGCGCTTGCATGAGCTGCTGGGTAGCCTGCGCCCCGGCGCGCGTCCCCTGGAAGGAAAGTCGGTGTACCTGCACGCAGTGAAGAGCCGTCAATCCACAGTCCTGGCGGAAGTGACGCGGCGTCTCGGAGGGGTAAGTTATGGCTGGGTGCTACATCTTCACTCAGTCACTGTGTAGTGCACTATGTGCTTAGTGTGTGTGTGTGTGTGTGTGTAGTGCACTATGTGTGTGTGTGTGTATGTGTGTGTAGTGCAGTATGTACTTAGTTTGTGTGCACACGTGAGTGTGTGTGTGTGTGTGTGTGTGTGTGTGTGTGTGTGTGTGTGTGTGTGTGTGTAGTGCACTATGTACTTCGTGTGTGTGTGTGTAGTGCACTATGTACTTAGTGTGTGTGTGTGTGTGTGTAGAGCATCAAGGTGTTCTTGAATAGAGATGTGAGCGGTGTGTGTGTGTTGCATTGAGGCATCGAGGCATTCTTGAACAGAGAAGTGTGTGAGTGTGTGTAGAGCATCAAGGCGTTCTTTAACAGAAACGTTTGTGTGTGTGTGTGAGTGAGTGTGTGTGTAGTAGAGCATTGAGATGTTCTTCAACAGAGAGGTGTGTGTGTATAGACCTTCGAGGCGTTCTTGAACAGAGACATGTGTTTATATAATGTGTGTGTGTGTGTGTGTGTGTGTGTTTATATAGTGTGTGTGTGTGTATAGAGCTGCAAGGCGTTCTTGAACAGAGACGTGTGTTTATATAATAGGTGTGTGTGTGTGTAGACCATCGAGGCATTCTTGAACAGAGACATGTGTTTATATAATGTGTGTGTGTGTGTGTAGAGTATCGAGGCGTTCTTGAACAGAGACGTGAGCTTCTTGGTGACGGGCAACAGAGATGGACACACCACCACAAAGACCACGCCCCATAGCACAAAGACCACACCCACATGTACAAAGACCACACCCACATGTACAAAGATCACGCCCCCATCGATAAAAGCCTGTCTAAAAGCCACGCCTCCTCTGGCATCGGTGGGTGTGGCCAGAACAGTGACCAATGAGGAGAGGAGCCGAGCAACCAATGAGGACAGGAGCCGAGCGACCAATGAGGAGAGGAGCCGGACACAGACGCAGGGCAGAAGCCCCGCCTCCACAAATCCGGTGTGTGACCTCATATCCTTACATCGCAGGTGTGTGTGTGTGTGTGTGTGTGTGTGTGTGTGTGTGTGTGTGTGTGTGTAAGTGAGTGTGTGTGTGACAGAAGAGTTGTGAGGAGACGCTGATAGTTCATCGTGTGTGTGTGTGTGTGTGTGTGTGAAGAGATGCTGATAGTTGTTCGTGTGTGTGTGTGTGTGTGTGTGTGTGTGTGTATATGTGTATATGTGTGTGTGAGGAGATGCTGATAGTTGTTCGTGTGTGTGTGTGTGTGTGTGTGTGTGTGTGTGTGTGAGGAGATGCTGATAGTTGTTCGTGTGTGTGTGTGTGTGTGTGTGTGTGTGTGTGTGTGTGTGTGTGTGTGAGAGGAGATGCTGATAGTTGTTCCTCTGTCCTGTAGGTGGCGCCAGTGTGTGGAAGTCGTGGAAGAGCCCTTCTGGAGAAAGCCATGCACAACAGCAACGTCAGTACACACACACAGACACACACACCAACAACAACAATGTCAGTACACACACACACACACACACACACACGGACACACACAAACACACACCAACAACCACAACAACGTCAGTACACACACACACCAACACCAACAGTACACACACACACCACAAGAACAACAACCACAAGAACAACATCTGGGGCCTATTTCACAAAACCTGACTAAACACATCCAAGATAAGTGACGAAAACGGGGCTTGACCTAGCCTTGTCTATGTAAACACGCTGAATACGTTTCACTAACGCCGAGCACGGATGAGTTGAGGCGGCTAGGCCAAGCCAGGTGTAACAAATCCTGTTAAGAGCGCGTTCACGTCATTCTATAAAAGACGGCATGGATCGATCCCAGAATGAGCGATGAAATGGAGAAGACGCGTGCGCAGTACTTCACCCCGGCGGAGCAGAGCCTCCTCATCTGCAATGTCGGGCAAAAAATGGCAAGCCATTGTGTTGCAATGTGTTGGACGTGTGTAGCCTGTCATTATATACTGCTGTGATCACCGACTTAATTGAGAACACAAGTGAAGTTGGTTTGCGTATTCATTCAATTAATGAAATAAATAAAAGAAACTATTCGATTACAATTGGTTCAGAAATTAAAAGCATAATAATAAGCAAACAAACAAATATAATAAACAGCAGAGAAAATGTTTTATTTAGCCTATTCAAAGTGTTTCATACAGGCCATTAAAAGTTGGCTAACACCATTGCTGGCTGGCCGGCCGCGTCTCTTTACTTGAGGTCCACTGACAACTCTGAGTGACAGTTCATTGAGCCAATAAGGGGCTAGAATTAACTAATCCTGGTTCTTAGCCTGGTCGGGAGCAGGCTAGCTGCAAGGTATAAATCCCCATGGTAACTTATATGCGATTTCTTCTGTGAAACGACTTCAAGGCTAAAGTCATCTAGGATGACCAAGTAAACCCGTCTTAATCCCTTATCTTGGTTTTGTGAAATAGGCCCCAGTACACACACACACACAAACACACACAACGTCAACCACCGCAACAACATCACCACTACACACATGCACACACACACACACACCAACAACAACATCACCACTACACACATGCACACACACACCAAAAACATCACCACTACACACATGCACACACACATACACAACAACAACGTCAGTACACACACACACACACACACACACACACACACACACACACACAACAACAACGTCAGTACACACACACCACAACAACAACATCAATACACATACACAGCAAGTGCTCCAAGTGTGTGTGTGTGTGTGTGTTCCATAAGTATACTGTGTGTGTGTTTGTGTGTTTTAGGAGTGGGGGCGGAGATGTCTAACTATGGTGTGTGTATGTGTGTGTGTGTGTGTGTGTGTGTGTGTAGGAGCGGAGTGGGGGCGGAGATGTGTTGGCGAGTGCACGCTGCTGGGGTGTGAAGATCCTGCATGTGGACCGTATCCTTCCTGCTGCAAAGCACTCTGGGAAACCAGCAACAGGAAGTCAGGACTCGCTCATGTTGCCCCTCATTAACGCTAACTGTCTGTTTGTCTATGTGTCTGTGTGTGTGCCTCTGTGTGTGTGTGTGTGTCTGTGTGTGTGCCTCTGTGTGCGAGTGTGTGTGTGTCTGTGTGTGCGCGCATCTGTATGTGCATCTGTGTGTGTGTGTGCCTTTGTGTGCAAGTGTGTGTGTGTGTGTGTGTGTGTGTGTGTGTGTGTGTGTGTGTGTGTGTGTGTGTGCGCGCGTGCGCGCCTCTGTGTGCGAGTGTGTGTGCCTCTGTGTGCGAGTGTGTGTGTGTGTGTGTACTGGGAGTCCCTGAGATGGAGAGTTCCTCTCTGGTGTCCTGTACATCTGTCGTGTGTGTGTGTGTATGTGTGCGTGAGAGTTCCTCTCTGGTGTCCTGTACTTCTGTCGTGTGTGTGTGTGTGTGTGTGTGTGTGTGTGTGTGAGAGAGCTCCTCTCTGGTGTCCTGTACTTCTGTTGTGTGTGTGTGTGTGTGAGAGAGCTCCTCTCTGGTGTCCTGTACTTCTGTTGTGTGTGTGTGTGTGTGTGTGTGTGTGTGTGTGTGTGTGTGAGAGAGCTCCTCTCTGGTGTCCTGTACTTCTGTTGTGTGTGTGTGTGTGTTTGTGTGAGAGCTCCTCTCTGGTGTCCTGTACTTCTGTCATTCCACTCTGGTCCAGCAGGGGGGGGACTGTAGTCCACTCAGTGAGTGCCGGGACTTTTATCTGTGTGCGTGCGTGCGTGTGTGTGTGTGTTTGTAGACATGTATGTATGTGTGTGTGTGTGTGTGTGGACATGTTCGTGTAAACATGTATCTGTGAATGTGTGTGTATGGACGTGTGTGTGTGGGCATCCTTCCTTGACTGGTCAGATTTTATGTGGTGTCTCGACTTGCTGACGGAACGCTCCAAACAGAAGAAAAAAATCCAGGTGAGTCAACGCTCACACACACACACTCACACACACACACACACACTCTCACACGCTCACACACTCACACGCTCACTCACACGCTCACACACGCACACACGCTCACACACACACGCTCACACACACGCTCACACACACTCACACATACACACACACACACATTTTAATTCTTAACATGTGTCTGCAATTCAAAATTAATTACACAAGGACGCAGATTTGACCGCTGTGAAGGTTGCTCAGACACTCAGACATGAATTAGTGTATGACCAGACAAGTAGCAGCTCACACACACACACACACATTAGTGTATGACCAGACAAGTAGCAGCTCACACACACAAAGTAGCAGTCCACACACACACACACACACACACACACACAAAGTAGCAGTCCACACACACATTATTACATTACATTACAGTGCATTTGGCAGACGCTTTTGTCCAAAGCGACTTACAAACAAAGGAGGACATAAGCAAACACACACACAGACACACACACAGACACAAATCGATGGATGTCCAAAATCCCATCATGCCTGGATGCATACGGCTCCTTGTGAAAGTACATGACAAAGACTCAGCTAGCTGCTCTTGCCCATGCTAATATAGCTAGCTGCTCTTGCCCAGGCTAATTCAGTTAGCTGCTCTTGCCCATGCTAATATACCTAGCTGCTCTTGCCCATAGTAAATACGTGTGCGTTTGTATGTGTCCAAAACACTCGCTACCAAAAACAAGCGGACATAAAAACATAACACTTAGCACAAAACTATGCACTGCATTTGTTTGCGTCACCATCTTCACATGCTTTGGTTGGGCCTTGTTCAGTTTAAAGTTGCCATGACATAGTTATGGCCTCATAAACTTTTATTTCCCTGTGTGGGTTTCATGCAAGGTTCTTTTATGCCAGTGCCTTCCTCTAGGCAGCAATAAAATGATCCATTCATGTTTAGACCAGAGGTGACTGGTCATTCATAAACATATACGCACATTTTGTTCATAAGAGAAACACAGTCAGAACATTTGCTTGCTTTGTTTTTCATGTTTTTCATTTTTTGGCCTAATTAACTGAGAAAGCAGACAAACAAAAGTTGTGAGTGTGCCAGTACGCCTGGTTTTGTTTGGTTCAACAAAATACAAATAAATATCTACGGTATTCATTTCATTCTGCTGTGTAAACATAACCAGATGACATATTGGATGGGACAAGCTTAAATGATAATACTCCCTCAAGTGCTTAATATGGATAACACACAGCAACAAGACAGACACGTGGCAAGCCATGCAGCAAAACAAAATACAACATAGCAGCACACTAACATAGACCAGTCAGATACAACACAGTGTGTAACATACAACAGGCAAATAGTGGTGATGGCTGTGTGCATTGATTCTTATGAACCGACGTGAAAATGTTCATCATAGTTTAAGTTAAAGATTTTTTTTACATTTTTTCAAGCTTGCTTATCTTTTCATCAGGCTAGTGTGCACACAATCGCATGTCTCTGTACCACAGCAGCAGTAAAAGGTTTTTTTGTTGCTCCCACACCTTTAGACAGCCAAGAGGCTAAACACTCTCTACCTATCTTAGCAGATTCTTCTTTATTTTCAGCCCATCTGCCACACTCCCTATCGGTCACAGATACCACAGATACTGTTTTTTCCTACAGGGTCTGTTATCTTGCCTCATCATTGTCGCTTAGTACTTTGTACTGGAGTCATTATAAAAATTGCTTCAAACAGAAGCATTTATATACACAGCTCCAACCACTAAGCATTGCAATCAACTGCAAATGATGTGCTATGGTGACTGATTTGTCAAAATGGGCATCTTGTATTGGCTTGGCTTGCTGCTTGAGGATGAGCAGTGGAGAGACCTTGGCTGATGCCCTTTGCCCATCATATTTTTTAACAGATTGTCTGCAGTTTACAATCAGACAGTCAAGGTTTCCACACTATACTTACATAAAGCTTGACGCAGCATCTTTTCTTACAGGAAGGGGTCAGTGGTAAATATTTATTCCATGGATGGGTTTGTTTTTACATTATGTATGGAAAATGGGGTTAAAGAGTGAAGGGTGTTAATTTATTTTTTCTTCCTTCTTCCACCGAACCACCCTTCCTTATTCCACCAAATCTCTGTCAATATACTCAACTCTGTCAATAGCATAACAAATTTGATATTTGTTATAGACAAAGTTGGTCTGAATGCCATGATTTAGTTAATATACCCACATATAATAAAACTTTGTGCCAAGGTTTTTTCCTTTTTGGTAACATCACTTTGGTAACATCATTTTGCTTTTTATTTTGAGTCATGCAAGATTATGTTAAAGTAAACCAAGGGTCCTACAAGCCTGCCTGGATAGGAAAACAGGATGGCATGGCTGTTTCCCCCTTCCATATTCCTGGCAGCCACTTTGGTAAGTTGGCAACCATAAAAAAGTTCAATGCACAATTTAAATACAAATTGATTAAAAAGTATTTTATAAACACAAACTGGTTGACAGCACATTTGGCAGAAATAAAAACTTTCGGCAGGAGCTCCATTCCAGACAAGTATGCAGTATTGTTTTCCTGCAAATCTTATCGTAAACAACTTCCAGACTGCCTGGCAAAATGGACTGTCATTACTTCATTTACTGCCCACGGTTCACTGATAGCAGTGACCCACCAAGGTGGGAACGTGTTAATGAACAACACACACCATGCCCAGCGGCTTGTGGTTACAGCCCTGTGGAAATGGCATAAAACTGATGTCACTCGACAAGCCCACCACATAGCCGACAGCCTCGTTATGGTTAAGGAACATTTGTCCCTCCCTCACTGACCGACTACAGTCCTCCTGCAGACCGACAGTCATTCACTTGCCAAGTCAAGTAAACTGAATTACACAGTTCTCTTATTGCATTTGCACACACCAGCACCATGAACAAAGGTAAACGTTTAGGGACTGCTCTTCGTCTGGTCCTGCTCTTCTGCGGCTTCAGTTTCATCTGCCTGGGTGCTTACCTGAAGTCTCTGGATGACGGGAGGGATATCACAGTGACGGCCATCTTCGCCTATATAATGGTGGCGGGCGGCTTCATGCTGCTCCTGGTGGGTGCCTTCTGGTCCATCATCCACGGCATGAGGAGCAACCTGTACAGACAGAGGAGAGACAGGAGGCACAGCACACAGATGTACATCTGCACAGTAGACAGGTAAGGACTCTCCTTTGAAGGATGCAACTGCAACCCATCTCCTTTTCTGTGCCAAATGCTTGATTCCAAATTAGAGAATTGGGAGTTGCACCATGGACTGGACTGGACATGGACCTACTGTTCAATTCAGTTCAGTTCAGTGTTGGTCACTTTGTCCATATAGTCTAATTTCCCTTTAGGATATAGGTTTAAGGCAAGTGTGGGGGTTTCCATCACTGCTATGCAGATAAAATCTAGATACTGCTATTGTCTAGAGATAACAGGCTATTTTTGACTGCCTAGATGATATTAAATTATGAAATGGTAGTTGTTTCCTGAGGTTTGCACGAGAACATAACCTTTATGTTGGTATCCCTGCAGTCAGTGGGGAACCTGCCACTGTGTTTTGGTAGTTGCACCATGCCAACCATCTGTTGTAAGAATCTTGTGTTGTTTTTTGAATGCTTTTCTATTAATACCTTATAGCACAGTAACACTTTTTGAACTGCAAGTTGGCCAAAGTGAGTTTTTAGTGGGTATCAACAATTTCAATTTGTTCAACTTGTTTTTGCTACAGCGATTTAGCAGGTTTAAGACTGTATGTGGTAAGGCTGTGGTGTACCCCCATATACTGTAGTAGGTCCCCTAACTCTACTGACCCCACTATGCGTGGCTTAGTCAGTGCAGGATTCACATTGACAGTCCTTGATGTTCATAAGTTGATGTGCACTTTTACTCAATTAGTGCTTTTATTGGGGTAACCTTTTATGTCTCATTTTAATGTCTTTTATATATCCTTTTATGGTTGCATTTATTTAGATGTTCTATGCTTTAAAATGTGCTGGTCTTTACCGCTGTCTGCTGCCTTTTTTCTACATATACTCATAAACATCACAGCCTTTTTGAAAAGGTTCAAGAACATTAATGTATGTAACCGTCAATAAATGAATAATTGAAAAAGTATGAATGAATGAATGAATGCATGCGTGAATGAATGCATGAATGAATAAATTATGAATGATGCTTAATACTTGTATGTATGTTTTCTTTACAGGCCAAACCTGTACCCTCCCACATATGAGGAGTCACAAGCCAGAGGGCACCAGGTCATCCCCATCAACCCGATCAATCCGGTCTGTCTGGGCATGGCACCCCCTCTGTACACCCTCTCCAGCACTGAGGTGGTGGACGAGAACTTCAGTCACGAGCAGCCCCCATCCTACCACCACGCTCTGGGTCAGCACTGTCCAAATCCAGCCGACCCACTAGGGGCCCAGTCTCAGAGATGCGATGATGACGTGGCACACTAATAAACTGGGCCTGCTACAAATCACAGGACAGCAGCACAGTATGTGTACAGTAGCCCTCAGCTCAGCTAGAATGCTAGAGTGCTGGACATATGCTGGACCTTAATGGAGCTGAAGCAAGGTGACTTGTGCCAGCACCTTGTCTCTCTCATGTTGGGCTGAGGAAGACAAAGTGTGTAGCTGTACAAGGAAGAGTGACGCGCGTTGGCTGGGTCCCGCATGCATGTGTGCTAAAGTAACCTGCTGACACAGTAGCGTGGAATGCAGCTGTGTGTTTTAGTGGGTGTTGCAGATGTGGAACAGGCACACATGGTATGTCCTGAGAGGCAGTGTGAGGGCAAGCGCTGAAGCACCAGGAGCACAATAACATAGGCCTCTATGTCTCTCAGATCACTGTTTACACCAACAACCTATGGTTTACACAGACGGTCTTCTGGAATACTGGGTCTTTTTAGAAACCCATTGCCATTGCATGGATGAGGATAGGAAGCCAGTTGTTGTACAGTAAAATATTGGAAGCAGCCAATGGGGTGCAGGGCAGAGATGTAGCTTACCAACAGACAACAATGGCAACTGCTTGGTTCCCTGCAAGACATTAAAGGGGTTAGGATGGCTGAGAACCTTTAAACTACAGCAGTGGCATTGCTGTTTTCAATTTACGTGATGGGTTTTTGCTTGGGGTTCCAACAGAGTCTAGAATCGCCTCTACTCTGCTAAACCTACCATAGTCCACCGCAGTTAGGCCTATGTAAAAGAGTGATGTTCAGACACAACCAGAACTATTTGTGCTGCAGTACAGTGAATGTGCACGACAACTGGACGTTACACATGAGAATCTGGACTTGCTTTCCCCAAGCACCTCCTGTTGACCAAATACATGTTTGCATATTTTCATACTAACTTGTTGTGTAATAGCATGATGCAGTGTCATGATGAGTTTATAATCTGTGCAATAAATGCATAGCTGTGTGGCTATGACGTTTTCTGTACTTGTATGTGTGTCTGCATTTTCTTTTTACAGCTTTAATATTCAGTCACTGCTAAACATTAACTTCAATTCAATCCCTGTGAGACAGTATGTCAATGAAATCTATGTAAACGTACAAAGACATCCAGTCCCAGACAGCTGTGTAAATGTTGATTGGTTTAGGGTACAATACAAAGTACCATATCGGAACAGCTAGATTGTTCCTTCCACACAATCAAAGGGACTTCACTTCCAGGTTTGGCTCTGGCATAAAGAAAAAAAAACTGCTGAAGGTGTCTGATGTCGACGATGTCTTACTGATAAAAATGGGAACACAAGTCAGCAGCTTTAGTCACCTCCATGGGTCAAATACTGTTGACCGTTAGCACCTCCAGCTCTCCAAGATCAACAAAAGCGATGACACAGCAGCACTTGATATTAAAAAAAAATTGTCAGCTAACTAGAGCAAGTACACACACACTGTTTAAAAAATGTGTCTGCTAACCAGAGCAAGTGAAAACACACACAAACCGATTAAATAAGTTGTCAGCTAACCAGAGCAAGTGAAGGCACGCACACGCAAAAAGTTTTATTTCAGTCAGGCCTTAGGAACAGCTCAGTACTGCTGAGAACAATGTTTCCTTCTCCGTTTTTTTATGTCATTTTTAAACTCTCTGCTCCTCTCTTGTTATATTACAAACTATGGCGTGACAAGTAACTCCTTTTAAGCCGAAGGCAATAAAGCAATTCACATTTCGGTAACACTTTATAATAACGACTCCCTATGGCGCATTTGTTTTGAATTTGCTAACTCTTAGGAAGCACTTTGTTCATCATTTGTTAACCATTGGTCCTCATCATTAAATAATTTCCAAACATATCTACCCCTGTCTGTCTGTCTGGCTTTTTGTCTGTATGTCTGGTGATCTTTATGCTATCTGCTGTCTATCTCTCTGCCTGCCTGTCTCTCTGCGATCCTCTCTTTCAGCTTTTAAATATGATTAAAAATTATAAATATGATTAAATATGATTAAAAATTATTAACTAAGAAGAAATAATGTAAGAGCACTAGTTACCAAATGATGAACAAAGTGCTAACTAAAAGTTAACAAATGCAAAACAAATGCTTCATAGGGAGCAGTTATAAAGTGTTACCCACATTATGTAAAATATGTAAAAAAAAATATGAATAACAATGAACAAAAAATATTTCCTGTCACACTAGTCCATGTAAAACTGAATTACCTTACAGATTTGTAATGCTTGGTGTAGCCTAATGCTATTTATTCTTTGGTAACAGCAAAACTGAACTGTGGCCTTACAATCTTGTAAATTGTGTAACCTTTATAAATTATACAACAGAACAAGCTGGACTTAACTTGACATACAGAGGCAAAGATGTCATCACTTTCTAAAGGAAAATTCATCACTGTGCTTACAGTGTTCATTGCAAAGCTTTAGAAAAGTGCCCTGTTATTTAAACAAAAACCCAAAATGATGAAAGGGGTAAACGGACATTTGATTTTTTTTTTTTTGCTTCAGTAGGAAATAGTTTGGAAAGGAAATAATAGGTACCCAAACGTCATTTCAAAGTGTTTTTTTTTTAAACAGATTGTAATTTAGCATTGACAGATTTACCACAATGTCATTAATGTCAGTTTAAGAAGTTGGAAATTAACAACAAAACCGAAGAGGCTGGAAGTATAACAGATAGTGAGGTGCAACATACACTTCTCCACTCAGCCAGCATAGGACACACAAAAAAAATCTTTTCGCAAAGTTCATTCTTAATAGCTTGCCCTACGGTGAGTAGAAAATATAAGTGGTGTCTAAAAATATTTAAATAATGACAGCATTAAAAGAAACAGAGAAAACCACGAAGCTATACATTTTTTATATGCTCCCTTCTATTATTCCACAGGTTTGAATAGGTTTCCTCTCTTGTGCAGTGTTTCCACCTGCCGATTCAACATCGCAATCCTCTGTTTGAAAGTGCAGCTAGCATTAACATTATAAGGCACCTCAAACACAACAGGCTTCAGAAAAGAAACACCTGTATTTCATTGGAACAGACAGAATTAAATGATGATATAATATCTTTTCCTCTGCCAACAACAACAAAAATTATATAATTAGGAGGTGTATTTTGCTCTGTTCACACATTGTGTTTCAGCATTTCACAAAGTCATGGGAGATACTTCTATATTAGTGGTTTGACAAGCTTTCTTTGTTGTTTTTTTAAATTGATAAGGATTTGCAACGTTTGAGCTATGCAACTCCATCCCAACACTAAGCTAAGGACATAAATGCATATTGAAACCTAACACAATTGCTCAGTGAACAGACTGCAGATAACCCTCAGCTACAAAGGTGGTCTATCAGTGCATAGTCTACAAGAGGACAGTGAAAAATGTGCACACTCAACAAAAGTTACATTTGTGTGTCCAAAATGACGGCCAGAGAGTTTTTTTTTTTTTCGAGAGGGTGTCATGTCAGGTTGTAAGGAAGAGCAGTGTGAATGGTGTCCTGGTGTTGCTCTTGATGATGGAAAGATACTTCAGCGCATGAACAGTAAGCTGGTGCAGAGTGCAGGAGAAGGAGAAAGAAGGAGAAAGAAGGAGAAAGATGGAGGTGGAGGTGGAGGTGGAGGAGGCAGAGAAAGACTGGGTATCAGTGTGTAAAGGATCAAAATGGAGTAGGCAGAGAAAGACTGGGTATCAGTGTGTGGAGGTCTAACTCGTGGCTTTGGCCCCTGGTGAGGAGTGGTAGTCCGATGGAAAGAAAAAAGAGTGGAGGAGGTCGGCCAGGGTAGGGTGTCGGGGGCCGGAGTGGGTGGTGTGGGTGGTATGGGTGGAGTGGGGTCGGGTGGGGTGGGGTGGAGGTTTCAGGTGATGACGGTGGGCCCCCGACGGCCAGTCCGGTCGTGAATGTTGGAGATCTTCAGTGCAATAGCGATCAGAGGGCCCAGGACCACCTGCAGAATGATTGACATTGGAGGTAAATATTTCATTACTATATGCATGGCTTTTGACATTGACATTACATAACATTACATTACATTACACTTAGCAGACACTTTTATTTATTTAAGGAGGACATTGATAGACATAAAGGATCTTAAAACGAGCAAGCAAGTACAATATTGAAAGTGATGAAATAAAATAAATTTCAGAGATGAGGACAAATCAAAAACCAATTAAACAGCAATAGAAACTGAGCTTATACCTATGTAAAGAATTAACATAAATAAAATGTCAGTCAAAAGAACATACTTGTCTGCATTGGATATCTGAGTGGAAAAGCATGGCATTTAAAAGCATGGGACAATCTAGATGTACCGTATGGTATTGATTTTTGGAATATGAAATACAAATGCTTTTGGTTTTAGAACATAGTGTAGATATCAGGCATTTTGGTATTTTGTAAAATGACAGTGCCTTCTAAGCATTTAATTAAAGTATTTGGCATGCTTGAAAAGGTGGTCTTACTAATTGTACATGACAAATTCTGTGCAGTTCCCACCTTCTAGGTTCAAGATATTGGCAATTCATAATTCCAATTTGTACATTTACCCATTTCACTAAGTGGAGCTACCCTACAAACAAGTATTTATGGGGTGGCTTGATACGCCTCTGTAACACCGGCATACTAAAACAAACACATGGGGCAAAACTTTTTTGCCATGTTGGGGCGAAACTTTTGACAAGTTATTTAGCAAAAACTGTTTTTGGACTTCTAGCTTCGACGGGAAACAGCAACCCTCTATGACAAAATGTCACAACATTTGGTGTGCATTCAAAGAAAGCTGTGTAGAGTTTGCATATCAAGGAACCAAAAGCCTCTATTCGCTATGAGCCAACAAAGGCTACATGCCCACAAAGTTTCGTATCCCCTACTGTTTCAGTGTCCTGCCAATAGTTGAAAAAAAAAAGTAAAAAACAAAAATCTGACAAAACCAATATGACCACAAACGCTAGATTCACTAGCGGCGATCATAATAATACACGATTAAGAAAAGAGGAATGCAGTTATAAAGTGTTTTACAGCTACACGTCCTATTGTAAATGGTTCCTTATGCAATAAAACATCTTGATACTACCACCAGTCACCTCCTAAAGGTCACTTGATTACAAACACCAGACAGACCAGAATCTCTAATGCAACTGTGATATATGTCATATATTCCACAACCACTGCAAAACTCCCTTAAAAAAGTCCCTTAAATCTAGTACATGTAAATTATAGTAAATGTAATATAACATTATTATTACATATAATAGTTTGGTAGTTTTCAGTACTTGATCTGCACTGGTGTCAAACACAGCAGTATCTGGTTTTGCAAACCAAAGCAACCAACCCCACCACTAAGTCAGTTACTGTAAAGTCATTAACCCAGAATTCTTTGTCCACACCAGCAAAGCAGGCCAGTGATTCATTTATTGTTTTTTTAAAGACTGGGTTGTCCACCCAGTCCTGGTAATCACAGCAGGCTGTAAACTAGCCATAGGTTTATCAACTAAATAAAGTGTTATCGATTCATGACAACAACAACTGATATAAGACTGCACGTCGATGATGTGTATTATTTATACTCGTGATGGATTGCTCAAGGGTGTATGTAGAATGGCAATAACATAAAACAAGACAACAGTAATGAACCTTTGGTAATGCTAGTGGTCAGTACAACTGTGGCATCATTGCACAATGAAAAATGAACAAAAACTAATTCCTAAAGCCCAAGCAACTAAGTGAAGTCAGTGTTAGCTATGCCTGAGTATCTAGACTAGACTTGTAGAATATTGTGAGGCCCAAACACATGCTCCTGGACTGCTTGGACACTGAAGAGGAAATAGCTGTTCTTGACCTCCAGTTTATGATACAATATGATAACTTAATTGCCTCTTTCTGCATCTCTGGGTGGCTTACTGAAGATAATGACATCTAGGAAGACATATAGTACACCATGTAACATTCTGTGACATACCACAGTTTTGTTTTTAATCTATGGCTTAATCTATCCTCACAAAAATGTCTGTGCACAACAACAGAATGATAAGCACTGCACCATGCACCAGATTTATCTAACATACAACCAATTGAGGTCATCAATCAGTCTGGCCATGATAATATTGTCAGCCTTTGCCTTTGTGATAAACCACACAGACATTTATCAGCCACTTATCACTGCCACAATGCCAAGGGACAAAGATGCCAAGATGCCAACGAGACTGCACTTGTTCAATTGTCAGTTGTTGATCAAGTTAAGTTGCTGCCTGCATCACATGTGTTTGAGAATCATGCAATACTATTGTTTATTCAGCAGACGTTGGTCTGCTTTTGGACTGTCTAAACGGTCTATTAAAACAAAAAGCAATTTGACAGTCTGAGAGCAACGTATGTAGAGTTGAAAAAAGGACAAAGTTGGTGTTGGATAAGTTGGCAAGTTGGCTGTTATTTTGCAGATCATTCCTGACATTACTGTAGTAATTGGGACTGATATTGTGGAGGTACAAGAAAAGAAGAAGAAGAAGGAGGAGGAGGAGAAGGAGGTGGAGGAAGAGTAGGATGAGGAAGGGTGGGGGATGAGGAAGAGGACAAAGGGGAGGAAGTGTAATTATAGAAATGGGAGAAGAGGGAGAAAAACAGAGGTAGCAATAGAAGAATAACAACAACAGGAAAGAGACAAGGGTCTGCAGTATAACAGCTGAGGTGAAACACAAGTCAAGGATCGTCAAGCAATAAAATTAGCACACAGGTAAACAGCTTCAAAATGGATGAAAAGTCCTCTCGTAAACTATAAAGTTCAAGAATTCAGTCCAGGGGTTGTTTGAATTTTACAGACCAACCCAATCCATAAAGTCAGTCAGGTGTACTGGTACGCGTGAGTAAACATTATAAATTACAGTATTGCACACACACCATTCAGAAGCATTCAGAATGTCATGAAGAAGAAAATAACATCTATTTCCTGGGGTGGCACCTGTGTGATGACTAAATATTGATAAAACATCCATCATTATCGCTCATTAATTCGAATATAATAACAATAATAATAATCATCATCATAATAATAGTAATACCATTATAAAACCTTTGGACACTCACATGGAAAAGGTCTATAAACTTAGGAATGACACTACTAGTCATGTACTGTATACTGCTATGTTATACTCACATTGTTATTTTTCTTCTTAACTTCACGTAAATATTTTTGTTGTGCTGCCATATATTTCATACAAAAATGACCTTCAACATACAGGATAGGTATCACAAATGAATCTGACTTTTTCTATTACTGTATAGAGATTTATAATACACTGCTACAACCTTTAACATAGGAAATGTATCATTTTTAGGATTTTTTGAAAAATGAGAACAC
>CM059284.1:22792113-22897113 GCA_030347295.1 Setipinna tenuifilis
CAGAACCTGGAAACAGGTGAAGATAAAGGAGGAGACAAGGAACTCATCAGATGATAAACAAGGATAAAGATGATACAGCTGGCTCTGCAAATGGACAAGCTCATCCACTTCACAAACCTCAACAAAAATATTTTTTTTGCAGATACACTCTGTGCAGTACATGTAATTGATTATAACCAAAAGCATGCCTAACCACTGCTTGTTTGACATGTCAATGGTTGACACTGATCTGGTTTTTGAGCTTTTTGTTTTTGAATGTTTAGGGATCACAGAGTCCACATGCAGTTAACTAATGCCAAATGTGCCTAAAGGAAAGAGAAAGAAACAATGATAGAGAAATTGAGACATACTTGGAGCCGTGTGTTTACCTTAGAGTGTGTGGGAGTGGTGAATCAGACAGATGGTCCAGAAACATCTGTGCATCTTTACATAAACTTCCAATCTCTCCCAATTTCCCTTATGCCATTTCTTTTCCTCTTCACTACAATGTCTTAAAGGCGCAAAGTGGTATAATCCCAAGACCAATGTCATCAGGACTATTGCAAGTGTACAAATGTACCTCACTGGTCAATCCTTAAGATGATGATACACTGGTAAACTTTGAGCAATGTTGCCTGGCAAGGTTACTAACAGGCATTTTGAGCCCACTGTTTTCCTCATTCATCCAATCAGAATATTAGGAACCAATCATGTTGTTGCCTGGCAAAGTTGTTAGCAAGTTTGACCCATGTATCATCATCATCATTGAAGGCCTTTTCCCTTAAAGGGGAGAGATAGGCCTGCACATGACACCAGCTGGGCCTTTTAAAGGGAGCTGCTCTTCAAACCGCAAATGAGCACAGAACCACAGTTTATCACCAGCAGCCAAGCACTCACCACCATGTTTGGTATTCAGAGGCAATATTACATAAGAGGCTCCATAAATTAAAGCTTTTCAGTCAGACTGCGAGCCACAACAACAAACCGGATGAGATGAGACAAAAAAGGTGTAGATTTACACAGTTCACATTTTAATGGCCTGTTCAGATAACATGTATCTGGTACCTAACAATACAACTTACTGCTTAAAAGTAACACGCACAGATACTTCACATACTTCCAGGAGGAGATAAAGGTTAAGGGAGGCAGGAGTTTAACTGGCGTCCTCACATGAGCGATAGATATGGCCTCTCCTTCGAGGTCTAATCACTCCCTACAATTCAACAAATCACAGTGGCAACGAACACCGTGAGTTATTATGTGTTCCATACTTTTGATCACAAGACAGGTGCACTTTGATTGGATGTGCTAATTTACTTTGTGTTCTATCTGTTATTGTTGTTTGCAGAGATAAGCAGGTATTGGAAGCTGCAGTTGTGGAATACATTTCTGGAATTCCAAAGTTATTTAATAATCACAGCCTTGGACAGGACTGACATCTCGGGCTCCCTTAATGTGCTTTTCCATAAAAGGGTACACACAAACTTCACATTTCTGTGTAAAACAGTAAACAAACCACAGAGTAATTCTCTCTTCTTCCTTTCTCTCTCACTCTCTCTTTCTTGTTCTGTCACTGCCTCTTTCTGTTTCTCTCTGTATGTTTGTCTCTCTCCTCTCTCTCTCTCTCTCTCTCTCTCTCTCTCTCTCTCTCTCTCTCTCTCTCTCTCTCTCTCTCTCTCTCTCTCTGTCTCTCCCTCAGTCCTACCCCCCCCTGAAATTACCCTGTCTTACTCATGAACAGCATGAACAGAGAGCTTTTCCTGGTCTTGGGGCGACTGCCAGGGGAGTCCTTTGGGTAATGGGTCCTTCAAAATGCCATATTCCTTTTATAGCAGTGGAACGTCTTGTATTTACAATGTTTTATTTACAGTTAATGCCGAGGGGATTTTAAGTGAAAGTGCACACACTCTATTTTGTCAGGTTGATGAGTAGGTGTGTTACATAGCAGCCAAAAGAATGTTTTTTTTTAAACGGACATTTAGCATAATGAACCCTGAAAGCCACATATGAAAGGTCTATGTCAGGCAGAAAGCCCTTGTTAGCACCCACCTCTACATGTGTCCCTGTTGGCTTTGTTAGGAAACTCAGACTCTGCTAAAACATGAGTCACAACACAAAAAAATACAGATGGTCTTTGACTCCAACTATGCCGCGGTCAACCTCTTATCCATCTGTGTGAACTTTTTATCTCTGCAGATGTTTGTGTTTGAGAGAATAGTTTGTTCGCACATAATATTCATGAAAGTAAATCTGACAGAAATCTATGGAAATGGATGACAGACATGTGATATGTCTAGAGCTGGTATAACAGTCAAAACGCACCAGTTGTGCAGTTGTGACAACAGCTACTTACCCATCCCGAAACTCTCCTCTCCACAGAAGGAGCACCGCCCCGAGTCCATTAGGTTCCCGAAGAACCTCCAGCCAGCAGGAGTCTCGTACAGGGCCACCTTCATGGCCTTGGCCACCCTGCAGAGGAATGATATGTGCTAAGGTCAAAGGTCAGAGGTGATGCCTGAAGGAGGGGGATATGTGTGGGTATGTGTATGTGCCTGTGTGGGTGTATGTGTATGTGTCAGTGTGTGTGTGTGTGTGTGTGTGTGTGTGTGTGTGTGTGTGTGTGTGTGTGTGTGTGTGTGTATGGCTTTGAGTTGTAATTGTATGTGTTGGACTAGGGAAAGACATCATTCACTGGGCTGACCTTTCTGTTCATAACCCTGCTGGGTCTGGTAGCCAAGTAATGTCTATAAAGCAATAAGCAAACACGTGTACAGTTTACACTGTCGTATAGGTGGTATGGTACGTAAAAGTTAAGCATTCACTCTCCACTGTATTCTGTACTCTCTGTCATAATAAAAGGTTGTATTGTGTTCTACTCAGACTCTTTGGCAATAAGAGAGGCAATATTATTAAGAAAGGGAGTGGTTGTTTCTTTCCCCCACTTCAGTCTCTGTGGAGTATCTGGCAGCAACAAGCTGAAAGAGTTTACACAACACAAATCTGACACATGCTTTCGACTAAGAAGGAAAACAAGTGATAGAGGAGAATATGAATGGTGTGTGAAGTGACTACAGAGAGAGACAGATAAAACAGAGAAAGACAGAGAGTGAGTGAGAGAGAGAGAGAGAGAGAGAGAGAGCGAGTGAGAAAGAGAGTAAGAGACACAGAAAGGGAGACATAAAGAGAGATAGAAAGGGGGGGAGAGAGGCACAAAGAGAGAAAGAGAGAGGGGACTTGGTGCAGAGAACAGAGGGACATTCAATAAGAATTATCACTTTCAAAGTCTCTTTTCATTTGCTCCAAGTTTGTTCCCCAGCAGCACGACTAAACAAGTGAGGTTGGTCATGGCATGGATCAGTTACCACAGGCAACAGTACAACTGTAAACAACCCACAAACACAGTTCAGCATCTGCAAAAATGGAATGTTGTATCCAGCAACGATACCAGTGTGTGGTAACCATTCAAAACAAAATGATAGCATCTCATTCAATGTCATTTTCATTTACAAATCAACACCAAAACCTACCACAACTACACATCTACGCTCTTCAACTGACCTCAAATTTGTGTGAACGTTAGTTAGCCTAGTTAACATGGAGTTCATTGTAATCACTAAGTGCTACACTGAACAACGTTTGAAGTTGATCGCTTGGTGTGTAGAATTCAAACAGTTCATAAAAGAGGTCCTCCCTGTGTGCTGATCTGTTCCCCGGGCCTCTGGCGCAGCATAAACACGCCGTACAAAGTGGCCCAGACTGTAAACAGAGCTGCCGAGAGCGACGGAGGGAGGGAGGGAGGCAGGGAGGGGAGGGAGGGGAGGGAGGCAGGCAGGCGCTCCTAAAAAGGCGCAGGGCTGGGGGGATGCCACACTATGGTCCCCAGAGGGGGGCGGGGTGAGGGGTGTGGGGGGTGGGCGGACGGGGGTGGGGGGGGGTGGGTGTGCGGATGGTCCCGACAGGCCAGGGCTGCAGCAGGCCAGCAAAGCACAGCAGAGCACAATGGGGAAAACAATCCAGCTTTTCACAGCAGTGCACTTCAAGAGAAAGACAGAGGATGACATTTGGCTTAATCCATGATCTGCAGTGACTAAAAGAGAAGAAAGGAGAGGCTTACAAAGAGAGTTTAAAAAAAGATACTAATTTCTATCCCATCCTTTCTCTGAATTTCTCTCTCTCAGACTTTCTCTCTCAGTCTCTCTGTCTTCTCTCTCTCAGGCTCTCTCTCTTTCTCTCTCTCATTTCCCTTGTACAGCTCTTTCCTTATCACAGTCGCTGATTAAATAGCTTTGAAAAGACACTATGCTCCCAAGTCAATGTCTTCCTCTCACATCTACTAGCTCACTGTGCTTCAGCAGGTTTCTCATTTGTCATCACTGAATCATCACCCATCTCCCCTTTAATGGATTTCTTATAAAAATAACCCTCATCCAGAGAGTGAGGGTTAATTCTGTGAGGAAAAAAATGATCTACTTTACACATACTTTCTGTGGGCTGTAACCACAATAGACTTAAGTAAATGTTTTATTTGGACTTTCCTTGGGTGGCCCATTCCTTCTAAATAAAAAAAAACCATGTACTTATATGCAAAGCCATAAGTACAGCAAGCATATAGCCCCTTAGCTGAAACACAGTTTAGTACATAGTGACAACTTCTCCTCGAACACCTCTTCTTCCCCTGAGGTAATCTTCTTGGTTGGAGCGAGACCATCAGAGTGTCTTTTGAACATGCTATTTTAAGGAGCAATTTACTACTGACATTTATCCACACACTGCCCTTGCCACGATCCCGCCCCCCAACCCCAACACTCATCTTAAGACCTCTCAGAGGTAAGGATTTCATTAACCCATCACCTTCAAAACCATTTCTCCCCAGTGATTCCCATCTAAGCACAATCTGTGGTTATGTTTTTGTGTTTAGGAACATGATCTGTGACATAATACTTAAAGTGATGCCTTCTTGGGTTGCTCTCTTTGATGTCGCTGTCAGAATATGATATGGTAGTAATAACTTATACTGCTGATTTTGAAGTGTTGAAAGGAGCATACTAAAGCAGCATACTCTTTTACAATGTCCTTACTAATCATGGCATGACTGGTTGAATGCACAACAGTAGGAGAACTGTGTGTCATGGTGTTGGTGATATGCTAATATAACAGTTAAATTCAATACTTTATAAACTAATGTGATTTTGTGTGCCATATTGTTTACTTTATTTTCGCTTCTGTTTGGTTAGAATGTTTATATTATAGCTTGTTTAAGTTAAGGGCAAGTACTTTTGTTTAACAGTGTTTTTTTTTTTAAATGTTTTTGTATTGCACGCTATGAAAAAAATCTCTGCCAAGTACAAATAAACAAAACATTAAACCAAACACAAAAAAGTTCCTCACAAATCCCATAGTGCTGTGTCCACTCCAAGCTCAAGACCGCAGTAAACCCAGCATCACAGACATGCCATAATCAAAGCACAAGCACAGCATTCTTCCTCACACTCATTCAAACATGAAAAGGTTAGGCCGACTAAAACCAATGTGACATAACATGACTGGTATATTTAGCATCTGAAGGCCTCCCTAGTCAAGGCTGTGGCTGAGCTCACGTTGTTATTCATAGTGGCTGAGTTTGTCCACTAACACACTCCTGTCCCCCTCCCCAGTTAGTTGGCCTCCGTTTGGGCCCCCTGTAGGTTAGAGGGCCTGGGATTAATATTGATAATCTATGCTGCTGGTGTGTGTGTGTGTGTGTGTGTGTGTTTGTGTGTGTGTGTGTGTGTATGGGTGTGTGTATGGGTGTGTGTGTATGGGTGTGTGTGCGTGTATGTGTGTGTGTGTGTGTGTGTGTGTGTGTGTGTGTGTGTGTGTGTGTGTGTGTGTGTGGAGGGTAGTTTACCAAGTATGTGCGGAACTTAAAACTGCTCCTGAAGGACAGATTTAACTTTAAACAATCACTGTATAGCCATTATTGTGTTCTGTGTCTTCCCATTGGTCACGTAGTCCATGTAAATGCTGCCGGTCTCTGTGACCTCTGAGTCATGACGAAAGCTATGCGCATAAATGGGCCCCCTCGGACAGGAGGAAACGATCTCCAAAACGATCTGAGTTTGCACGGTGGGGATCCATCCCTGGGCTCTGCTGGTCCCCCATCTTTTGCCATATTTAGAAAGAGAACAGTGGTAGGAGCCACAGCTTGCAGAAAGCTCAAATGCTCCTGTGCAACTATAAAGGAATGTGTACACCAAGGACGGTAGAGAGAATGAATATCCATCCTGCATACTTGCTTGGTGGTAAAGGTAGGTATCAGCTGGCCACAGTGGACTGTTTTTTTTTACTGCTGTTTTTTTTTCTAGATTGACAGAGCCTGTTAGATGTGAAGGTAATAAACTAATCCTCAAAATATTAAGTCTGTCCAAGTGGCATTCCACACCCTCTAACTATGCCAGCAAACATTTAACTAAAGATTGCAAACACACTAACATCAAACACAATCAGCATCGTTATTTCTATAAATATAATTACATATAAAATGTTGATTTTACATATTTATCTTTGACTCTCGCTATGTTTTATATTACAGTACAACAGCAATCCAATTGCGCTTGCAAAATTTATATATGTTTATGTTAGTTCTGCATATACAATAACAGTGTGCAATATGCATAACTGTGGACCCTTGCACACAGTGTGATATTACAGGTGTGTGTGTGTGTGTTTGTGTGTGTGTGTGTGCGTGCGTGCGTGCGTGTGTGTGTAAGCTCTTTAGCAAAGATTTATCCTGCGAGTATTGCACTGGACAATTGCGTTTTCTGTATGTTTGTACAGACCTTCTCCATATGGGTTGGGTGCTTGCATATGCAATCACCGAGACAGTCAATGTGAGTGGTTTGAATTATTCAGATAATAAATAGAATGTGTGCATTGTCTCTCTATGGTCCCCTGTGCGTCTTTTTTTTGTACCGTCTGGTATTGTGTATAGTAGTTGGAAGGACAAAAATTGACGTGCATTTACGCCATCTCAGTGATGGATATTTCAATCGGGTCTTTAATCATCGTCCATGTGTTTCCCATAACTGTAGCCATAAATTTCCCCTCCTTGCATGGGAACCCTGTACAAGGAATCAAGTCCTTGACCTCCTGGAGCAAGACCTGGCAGACGGCTTTATTCTCCTTGCACAGATGTGTCTGCTAATATAATTTCTCTGAGCTGTGCCAGAAAGCGTTACCCATTCAATTCTGTTCCCCACATTCCTCAGTAAATGTCTTGAGGCAAGCTGAGTGGGTGGTCTCTTCACTATAGCCCTAATCGTGTCTCCATCATCATCTCTCATGTCTTTCCAGGTACATCATCATTTGACCCTCTGAAGAAAAGGTCAATTTGGACCACATATGTCCTGTGAAGTGACATAATGTCTCTCTAGACTGCATAATGTCCTATGAGGTTACATTATGTCCCTGCAGACATGTTTTGTGAGGTCAGCTAATGTCCCTTCCTGTCCTTTCCCCTAGGCTTTGCTACTGAATGCTGAACCAAATTGCACAACCAAATGTATTTGTATCAGGCTAAATTACAATGCTATTACTGGCAAAAGGTCATACAATAAAAAAGATGTTTCATTAAAATAGTTTCATAACCTGCTAAAACAGTGTCTTCACTCCAGTTGTAACTGTAATCAATGCAGTGCAAGGAGAAATAAGCTTTAAGCCATTCTGTTTTGGAGTTTTTTGCATTTAACACCATAGCAAGTGAATTATAGTGTAAAACCCAATATACACTACACACACAAACAAACACACACTTTAACAGACACCCTTATTAAATCCTGGTAAGTAGGAACATATGACATATGAACTTGTCACAACTTGGTGACAATAGCCAAATCAGGTGTGTATGGCTTGTACCTCTCCGAGGTCACATGACCCAGACAGATCCAGACCCAGACTGACCCAGGCATGTTGGGTCCTCCTACCTGTCGATGGCGGTGCTGGTGGGCATGCTGCGGGCGAAGCCCCTGACGCCCGACTGGCGGAAATAGGGAATGCAGGAGAGGTTGGCAGCCACCACGGCCAGAGAGTCTGACGGGTTCACGAAGAAGCCATTCTGGCCGAGGATCATACAGCGGTCCTGTGGAGGGAAAAGAGACATTTAAAGTCCGTTGAGCTACACTGTCTAGCTGAAGTCATGAAATTAGTATGAGTAAGAGAGAGTGATAACATTTTCTATGAAGCTTGTATTCATAAGACTTATTAAACACATTTATAAAGACATAACTTGATAAAGTATGCATAACTATTTACATCATATCTGTACTCCTAAGGCATTATAATGCTATGTCATAAGCCCTATTCTAACTTTAAGTGACAGAGTGCATTCTAGGGTATAAAGCTTTACCTCCCTACGAGTGCAGTTATGAGTATGTATAAATTGTTATGAATACTAATTTCAACCATTATCAAGCTTTATAAGGGCATTATAACCCTTTATGAATGCTGCCCCCCACTGACCTTATACATACTGTGGGTGAAGAAGGAACCCCACTCTCTTAGCTTTTGAAAATATTTACTGCACCATGTCCTAGGCTACAAATGCATTTCGGCATCATGCCGTCATCAGTCTGAGCACGCCTACGTTTGAAACCAATACATATTGTGACCATTGATGGGCAACTGGGCTTCAGAAGTGAGGCTACAATCCAGTGCTAAACATTTGTTACAGACATTCAATGACAAAGGCCGATTCATGTTGGCACAGCTTTTCAGCCAGGTAGAACAGTATGTTAGGGAAATCACCTGTATTGAAGGGGACATATTATGCAAAAACACTTTTTGTGTGTTTTTGTGTTGTCATTTGCGTATCAACCGCTCTTACAAACACTACAAACGCTGAAAAAAAAAACATTCGTTTGCTGTGAGTCATTTGAAAGATTTTGGTGTCAAGAATGCTGTACTTGTATGGGCCATTTTTCTGGCTACCCCCCATGCTGACATCAGCTTGGGGAGTATTAGCTCTGGGTCAGACTCGGAGTTGAACATATACGGTTAGATTGTACCTCTGCTTTCTGCCATTTGTAATGAATGTGTAGTGATAATGAATTGCAAACATGGGTGGGATGGGTGGGGCCGATCGTGGCCAAAAAGAAGCTCAGTGCATAAAGGTGAAAAAAAAAAAAACTCATTCTGAAAGGGGAAAAAATGGCAAAAATAGAACCAGTGAGATCTCTTTCGTGTGATTGTGTGCTTCAGGCGAACTTGATAAACATGGGTCTACAGCCCATAGACCTATTCTAAGTTGTTGAGTATAATATGTATAGAGTATAATATGTCGCCTTTAACTATACATGTAGAACAAGGTGATTTTGGAATCTGTGGTATTGGATTGTAGCCTCTGAATCCATGTTGTTCATCACCGATTGTGAAACATGCCACATATCATGACAGTACAATATCAGTTACATTTCAAGACAACACCACTGTCAAGTACAAGTTTATGAAAAAATGTAGCTGGACTGACACAATTATGTTAGTCTCATGATATCAACTCGCTTTGATTGTGCAGGCAGTATAAATGTGCTATATGTACAGAATGTAAATTGTAGCAATACACAGTCTATTTACTATCTTTTTGCAAAATTTTATTTCTGAATTAGCTCTAAGCTAAATAAAAACTAGAAACTACTTTATATTGTGTGCTGTGAGTTTAATATAAAGTGTTACAAAGGAGGGAAAGCTAATGTAAGCCACTAAAACCTCAGACAAGAGTGTGGGTCTCAACCAGCTACTATCGACGGCTAATGGCAGATTTATTATAGTTGTTCAAATTGTTTTCATCTGTGCATGTTTTGTTAGTGGATCAACAGCAATGCTATTCTATTCTATTGGGACCGAGGGGGCCCCATGAAGAATATTTCAAGCTTTTTGGCAGCGAGACGACTGCTTCCATTGGCACCGGTCACCGTGACCAAACGAGAATCGTGAGTTGCTGATTGCAGTCAGGCAGGAAGCTGAAACTTCTCACCAAACAATCAGGCTAATCCCAGCCCCTGATTAAAACAATAAATGCAGCGATGACAAATGGCCGGCCAATGGTGCGCATCTGCACACCAACCTCCTCATCAGGGGAGGCTGCTGTGACTAAGGCGCCCTGTGAAATAAATCCGGGGGAACCAGGTTCGAGTCCCGCTCGAGGTAATTTCAGGATCCTACCCCCTTTCTCTCTGACAATCACTTCCTGTCATTCTCAACTGTCCTTTCCTATTAAAAGTTTTAAAAGGAAATAAATAAATAAAATAAAAAAAGATCCACTGGTCAATCCAGGTGCTCCTTACCCCGTCTGCATCAAAGGCTGCCCCGAACCCAAACTCTCCTCCCTTCATGGCGTCGGCCAGCGCGGTGGCGTAGGTCAGGTTGGGGTCGGGGTACTGGCCCCCAAAGTCCTCCAGGGGCACGCAGTTCACAGCAGAGTTTGCTGGGGCACCGAGTTCATCACATAGAATCCTCCTCACATAAGGCCCCATCACTGAATCACACACACACACACGCACACACGCACACACGCACGCACACACGCACACACACACACACACACACACCAGGGTGAGAAGTGTACAGACATCTGCACTGATTCACAGATGTAGTTAATGTAAAGTAGAGTGCTTCTAAATTGCTTTTGCAGTCTTTGCTGTCAATTGTTTTCTGATTGAGGTTAATGACTACGTGGATTGAATCTTGTGCCTTTACATTACATTACGCTTAGAGTCTGACGGAAGAATAAATAAACTGGTAGATGTTCTCCAATAAGTCAAACTTGTTTTGAAAGATGCTTGCACGCTTCATATAAGATAACTATGTATGTAGTCAGAAAGTGGTAAAGCTGAGGGGGTTTCAAACCTCCGTTCATGGCATCCACTTTGATCTTCAGTTGATCTGGCCCCGTCAGAAGACCTTTGATCGCACCGAAGTCAAAAAGCCCTCGCAACAAGTTGAGGTACACCTCCACTGAGTCTACAATCTCAACTGAAGACAAAAAAATGGTAAACCTTTTAAATCATTCACTGTGGACTGTGGACAGTGTACTGATGGATAGTGCTCTCTGACCGAGTACCTCGGAAGGGTTTAAACTTGTTCTCCAGATCGAAGTCCTGGCGGCCCAGTCTGGACAGGTCGATGCGCAGGTCAGGACATATGGCGTACTCCTCCAGAGTCCGGCTCACCTGGTGGATTTTATCGATGACTGTGTCTGGGGCAGGACCTGAGGAGGAAATACCACAGAGATGTGAGAAAATAAGGCTAATGTCATGACGACCGGTATTTTGAATGAAACAAGGCCTCCCTGAGGGAAACATTACTTCTTGCAACGGTTTTATTTCTGTTTCTCAGAACTAAATAAGATCTTAGGCACAATATGATCTAATCCACTTATCCTCTTTATAAAACATCTTGTTTGTTTCTGAAAGACAAAGTCTAGACAAACAATATTTTCGTCTGGCATGTGTCATGATGAATGATATTTTCAATTTACCAAATGGGCTCTGCAATTGTGTAAAACCAGATGTGAAGATAATTGTTGTGAGACGTTTTAGAAAATACAGTTAGATTCCTGACTTTTCTTTCCCCTTTAAAGACTATATATTCGAAAAGAAAGCTGACTGAATTGGCTTTAAAAACAGCAGAATAAGGGAAAAGAAGCCACAAAAAAGAAGTAGCAAACAACTTCTATGTTTAGCTACAGAATCTTTCCAGTAGGATTCCTACCTCCATTGGCGACGTTGAATTTTATGCCAAAGTCTCCAGAAGGCCCTCCAGGGTTGCGGCTGGCAGTGAGGATGATGCCTCCTATGGCCTTTATCTTCCTGATAATGCAGGACACAGCCGGGGTGGACAGGATGCCATTATGTCCGATAACCAGCCTCCCAATCTGTGGGACCATTTGCGAATACATTGTTCACCGTATGTTTTGTACAATCTATTAATAATCCTAACGCAGTCTCTACACAAAATTTGCAAATGTAACATTTCTATTTGCTAAATAGCCTAAATACCTATAGAAAATAGTGCATTTACTTCAGCTTTTATGGAATCTTTAAATCCTTTTAGTCCTATGCGACTTCAAATTGATTCAATTTTATCAATAAGTAGCACATTATTTTGCATGGTGTTAAAACAGGTTTTATACTGACTGTGTGAGTGGTGAATATGGTTGAGCCAAGGTTAGTGTCAGAGTATATAAAAACTGATCTAAACCTAGTAAACAAAGACTACAAAGACTATGATAACAAGCATAGCAACTTAGCCATACTGTAAATGTGACCTTTAACCTTTGAGGGTGCCTAGCATAGCTGTTGACACAAGCCAGTCCTATATGTAATTACAACTTTAACACTATTAGAAACATGACTTGTTCACCCTTTTCTTTCATTGAAATTGATACATACATTTTGTAGACTGTTCTGGACCACTTTGAACTTTACTTCCAGTCAATGTGAATGTGCTGTACACAGATTTGCTGACAGTGTTTTTTAAACCATCAATTTATCCTGTGGAATTCACAGACTTGATGAGGATGTTCTCATTAGCCCACACATCTTCAGCTCACAGGCAGGCAAAGATAGTAAGCCATTCTAATTTTAGTGCTTTTGCTCAGCTTGTGTTTACCTTAGAATCACCGAATATATTTGTGCTGGTATTTTTATGACAGGCAGCAGTTGTCAGAATCTATTTTATCTTTCGCTGGAGCAGCTCCGTGTCTGTAACTTACTGGAAATAATACAAATATCCATGTAGGATTATGTGATAATATCTGACAGAGCATACCCCCATTACAGCATTGCCGTTTGTATGTGCCAGAGCTCAGGAAAGCTGGCGTTAGGTAGTGGTCGTGTCAAAAAATAGTGAAATATTTGTCT
The DNA here is from genome assembly GCA_030347295.1 of Setipinna tenuifilis. Taxonomy (NCBI): domain Eukaryota; kingdom Metazoa; phylum Chordata; class Actinopteri; order Clupeiformes; family Engraulidae; genus Setipinna; species Setipinna tenuifilis. The sequence goes on from CM059284.1 coordinate 22,804,986, forward strand.
GGAGAGTATCTGCAATATCTTTAGAGCTGGGATTACACCATTCATGAATTTTACACGGTTGACATCACTTTCTTCTTTTGCTGAATGAATATGAGGTGGCGTTTTCAGTAACAAGCTGTGTGAGTCAAGTGAGTTCAGCTTTTCTCTATTCTTAGCGTGTTACATGACTCTTTTGGCTCCAACATTTGTTACGTTGACCCAGTGCTCCATTACGCGTCAAGGCTCCCGAGCACTCACAAAACAGACAGCGAGGGAGAGCTGGTCAAACGGCCACCCGCTGTAGGCTAGCCTCTACTTAGGTCGGAGTCGTCGGAGCGCTGCTGCTGATGCTTGCGCAGTGTGCTAGCTTATTCCATCAAAGCTTAGTTCTGGTCATCCATATAAGGTGTTGTCTGAGATGTGCGCTGGGAGGGGTGGAAGAGATTTCTCGGGTGCTACATGCCAGCATGCGCTTCACTCCCGGGATTAATGAGCGAGGTGTTTGGACATCACCGGAGCAACAGGCACGTTAATGTGCCTCATCGTGTCACTGTGGTGTCATGTCTCCTTTCTGTCTAGAGTAGGGGAGCTGCTATCGCAGACATAGTTGAGATACCTATACACAGATGCCAAAACATATGTAGACAATGCAATATTTAGAAACAGGGTCTGTGCGGATCAGCTTAAGTATGCGGTGGTGTTTCCCTTCTCTGGCTCGTCAGTAACGCAGCAAAGGGAGGCAGTACTTTTTTTCTTTGCTTTTTGGGGGCGCGTCCGGGCCGAAGGCCATCAGACTGGGCATCCCCCAGTCCCCCAGACTCCATCCTGGACTGGAAAGGTTAATGAGGCGGGGAAAGTACCGATCCTGCAGGAAGTTGGAGGAGGAAGGATGGCAGGATGGTACCACAGATAACACAACTGTGGACCGCAAACCAGTTTTTCTCTTTCGAATTTCCAAAGATGCCAATTGGCCCTGCTAGGCTTAGGCAAACATCATTGTATTTCACTCTTGGAGTGAGTTAAAACTTATCACGACAACCGAGTTTAATGACAACTAAGAATAATCACAAGTGACAAGAAGACAGGACAGACTTCAGTTGACATCCGTTTTTGACAGGTGGTGATGGAGTGAAATTAGAAAGTGGCGTATGTTAAGGTAAAATATAGGAAACGCGAAGTGACAGTAGTTTAACTAAACATAGATACCTACCCCATTTGCTGCGGCCATCTGAACAATGACCTCAGTTGCTGTTCGACTGAAGTATCTCCCGTCACTGCCCACAACCATTGTACATCCCTGACGGTCCCGCAGGTCGATGGAGGACAAGACACTTTGGATATAATTTTGCAAGTAGTTTTTCTTGCTCTCGAACACCGTTGTCTTTTTTCTAAGTCCATTAGTCCCTGGTCTTTGGTCATCAAAAGGTGTTGTCTGTACGGTAACGACGGGGATGGGGTTGGTCTCCATTATCTTTTTAAATCCACCGGCAGTGGAGGCTTATACAGTAACACCAAAGATAAATTCGTAGTACAGCCTACCTCGTGTGCTACTCGGTTAAAAAACACAAGAATACAACTACAGCCAGAAACTTTTAAGAGAAGCTCGTTTGATCCACAAGCGCGAGCGCAGTCGCTGGGAATGGGTGCGTCTTCAATGACGATGTTACACAGAGAGCTGCTGATAGCCGGTGCCTGTAGTTGAACTCATCCAAAGCACTGTGACGCTGACATATAGGCTATGCGTATTAAATGTGGGCTTATGAAAAAAGCCAGAGAGATTTTTAAAAACCTGCTCGACAGCTCCCTTTCCTACAAGTAAGCCTTTACAAGGACAGCAGCTTGCCAAAGAAAAATTAGGGAGGGCCAAAAACTCCTATAATCAGCTGCGTCTCCTGCCAAAAATAACCCATGATGTGTGGGAAGAATAGGGTAGGGACCAAAGCTATGTAACCGGACGCTCCCTCTGTCCATAATCACTGGTGGACCAACGGAGGGCTTTCACGGGCTAGCTGTCACAAGGCGCGCAATTAATAGGAGTTTCCGACTCCGTGATCGTGACGTGTGACAAATGTTGATTCCTCTAGGAATCACGGTAAACGATATTGAATGTAATGAGGATGATACAGTTACTTAACTGAAATAGCCAACAAAAATATGTAATGTTCATTCGGCAATATGTTTTTGCAAGGAGATCTTTTTTACGCACATTTGTTAAGTAGGCCTATGATAACCCGCGTTATTAGAGGTGTATTCAGGACACATGCTGTTGTCAAAATGGTATGATTCAAGAATGCTACTGATCATCACTAACAATAATTTAGCAAACAGTAATGTAGTTCAAATGCGGTGTTTTTCAGCATTAGCTCACTGTAAAATGAATATTCATATCAACTAGTCCCATAACATGGGCAGACATATGGAGGAAGAAGAGAGGAATTTTTTAGTTTTCTTAAGTCATAATTTATTTTCGTGTACAAACGGTTCAGCAATCAAACGTCTTCAGAGAATATATTATTATTACTTTATACATTTACATTAAATGAAGCCACACAGTTTAAAGAAATAACGGTGTTCAGTCGCAATGCGTAAGACTGGTAAATAAGCTTGGCCGATTTCACTGTCCTCGGGATGATTACAGCAGGTCACCCCTTAAAAAGTTCAACATGTCCAGGGAGCATTTACAGTGGCAACGCTCTTATTAAGGAAGTTGGGTAAAGTGCGGATGCAACAGCTGGAACGGCAGAGACGGAAATGGCTGAGTTCTGTAACCCCCAGTTGGTCAAGGGCGCAGGTGTGTGGCTCATGATGCGCTCTATGCTGAAAGAACCCTTTTGTTTTTCACAAACAGTCCGTGGTCTCGTCGTTGGATTTATGCAGTGTTTTCTCTCAAACTGGTTTACTTCTGGCCATTTGCTGATATTCTGATGATGGAAATACGGAGAGGCCAATAAGACGTTGTCTTGAGATGGTACAAATCCTATAGGACTCGTCTGTCTTGGAAAATAGTTAGGCACAAAGTAGGGTCTCCCCTGAAAGGCATGTTCTGGATAGAACAAAATACTGTCCTTGGTATATTCCGGGATGTTTCTCTTGTATCTTTTTCTCCGACGAAGAAAGCTGCCGTTGTCAAACATGTCTTGAGACGCCGGGTCCAGTGACCAATAATTCCCCTTGCCCGGATTTCCAGGTTCTCTGGGTATCTTAACGAAGCAGTCATTGAGGGACAAATTATGTCGTATGGAGTTTTGCCAGGCCGGGAACTTTTCCTTGTAATACGGAAACTTGTTGCTGATGAAGTCACATATTGCACTGAGGGTGAGCTTTTTCGTCGGGCTCTGCAGGATGGCCATAGTGATGAGAGCGATGTAGGAGTATGGCGGTTTGATGGCACCGCCTGCCGGTCTGCCTGGCGAGGGTGCCTCTGTGCTCAGGTCGCTCTCACTCTCGCCAGATGTGTCCAAGTCACAGGAGACCTGTTCGGCTCTGCATGCGTCTTGGTCCGAAACGGTATCCAAACACTGGCCCGCGTCCTCCTCTCCAACGACGTCCACTTCGCAGTCCTCTTGATGAATTTCTTTATACTCCTTGAGGAAAGTCATGGTTATGCCCCGTAAGGTTTACCTCACACACTTGTGAATAGAGCTCAGGTTAACGCGGTCATGTGTGGATGTGAGGAATTGGAGGTTTGCCAAAAAATGGCCTTTCTGACTTATATGAGTAGTTGGCCGGTGCGCATCATATCGAGTCTGGTTTACAACTTAACCTATCAGAGTTAACCTGTGTGGGTTAATGGGCGGGGTCGAGAGGGGAAGACCATGCCCAACCTTGGGTTCAAGGCGTTTGTCTCCTGTTTCACTTTATGTAAATGTCCTTCTGTTTAAAGTGAGACCCATTTCCTTCAGTGGATAAAAATAAAGTTGACACAATGACCAATGTAATGTATACTACTTCATAAAACAGGATATAAAAAGGATTATTCCAACTAGTGAATTACTGCTTACATAAACTACTTACGTAAAAATAATGTTTACGATATGTTAGTATAATTCTTGTTGTAACTGTTAATCAGACGTTCACGCTGAAATTTTCGGATGAATACGGGTGGGATGCAAGTGTTACATTTAGAGCTCCTTATTATAGTCTTGCAAGAAATTACACAGTTGGTGCTAAACCAGAGGCACCGTTCTTATGGATTGTTACTGATTTTAAAAGTATATGAAGAATGATTTGAGCCTTGCAACATGACCTTGGAATAAATAAGTTTGTAGTTGAGAGTTGATATTCGGAAGCTACTTGAAACAGTTGGAGGTGCGGATGTAGCTGGAACGTAAACCACCACGCCTTTACTCCAGATTAAGATTTGTTGCTTTTAGCGAGCTCCTGTGGTTTCAGTTTGGTTTCCCACAACAAGATAGCCGCAGGTGGTGTGACCATGAAAATGGCCGTGGCAGGACATCCCGCCAGGCGCGTTCTAAGTGCTTAGAGGACGGTAAATGTGGTTATCAGCATTAGAATCGAGTAGGAAACAGCCCAGCTGTATCTGAGCTTTACGACCACAGGGCATTCAAGGTTTTATTGGAAGGCGTGAATTGCCCAAAGCACATCTTCGGTGTAGGTCGCACTCTTGCGCGGATATGTGTTAAGACTGTTAATACTTATCTCAATTGCAAATGAATGATTCTCAATGTTCCTCCTACTTCCTCACCTGTCATACATAGAAATGCATGCCTGCTGTTAAATGTCGCCTTTCATCGTTTACTAACACAAACACACTCAAAGTCAAACTAGCTTGATATCGAACCAACAAGTTTATCATTCAGTTAATATACAACGCTCTGTCAGTTCACAACGAAAAATTAACAAACAAAACATTTTCCCAAAGGTTTTAGAAATAGAATTTGAAAAATTGGTAAGCTAATACTGTTAGCTGATATGACGACATCATATAAATTCTGGGAATCGTTTTAATGCATATTAATGACTTAATATAGGAATTGTTTAACTGGTTTTCTTCTTAGCAGACTTTCCTACTCACAAAAATATTAATCAATCTCATCCCGCCCTTTGGGTAATTATTTCTATTTATGTGAATTTTGAGGTGAGGGCATATAAAACCTGCAACATTTACTGTGTGGATTTTTTAAACAAATGTTTTAAGGAGCCTTCCAGATAGCACAAAAAATAATTTTAAAATAAATAACAATTCATTGCTTGTCAAACAATTAGGCAAGGGCTTGAGCAATTGTGGTATTTTGATCATTTTAATTCTGAAATCCAGATCACACTGACAAAACTCAACAAACCACAAAACCTGAAAAACTCCACCTAAATCTATGCCACTAAAAGTGTTTTCAGTTTACACAGAGGTAAAAACCTCACTAAAGGCAAAAGTCAAACAGTTGGCTAAGACTCTATCTATCCTGCTACTGTTTCTTTTCAAAAACATGATTAAGATGTAAAACCACAATAATGTTGTGCGGCAAGAGAAATGACTGGGGCATCAGGTACACATTTAAAAGTGCTTGGGAGATGAATCTCCTGTACCAACACAAGTCTGATTGTCCGGCTCTTATAGCAGGAGGGAGCACTCGCAAAGCCCCTTATGTACTATTGTTTAAGACAAGTCAAACTTTGAAAGAATACAGTCTTTCATGTCTTACTAGTCTCCTCATGTAAGACAGTAGTAGTGAATTGTGCCCGCAGTATGTCTCGATCCAGATATCTCCCTGCACATTTTAAAAAAAGAGAGAGAAAAACAGAATGAGAGAGAGGAGGGAGAGAGAGAGAAAGAGGGTAAGACGGACAGTCATGGGGTGGGGATGAGAAAGGAAGAGAAATGGAGGGGGAAAGAGAAAGGAAGAGAAGAAGGGAGGGAGAGAGAAAGAGATTCATCAAAGGTGTACACAGAAAAAGTCCCCCCAAAATGCTCTCACTGTATACAAAACACTAATAAAACCCAAGGGAGGGGGTGGGAGGTGGGGGGGGTGTCACAGTTGGGATATGGGGCCCGTAGACACAGGTGAGGAGACACTCACCTATGAAGACGAGACGGTTGACTCTGGGCTCGTCTGGGGCCCAGGCCTCGGGGGTCTCCTCCAGCTCGTAAAGCTCGTGCACCCCTTGCAGCATCACCCGCTTCCCCTTGCCCTCCACAGACAGGATGCCCTGCAAGGACCGCACAGGCAACACACAACGTCAAACTCAAATGGTAGAAATGATGAGATGACGTACAGGAAGTAGAAAAAAACCCACATTCAAGACCCTTTTAACAATAACAACAAAAACAATGCCTAAACATTCCGTTTCGTTCCCAAACTACTTTATTTGGGACCATATTGTTGGGAATGCTGAAATGTAAATTCTGTGGGAACACCTATGATGCAATGCTAGTAAACAAACTCTCTTGAAACAGAAACATAGAATCCTTTATTGTCATTGCACAATTAACAAAATAGGTTAATCCTTTAAAATAGTTGTCCCAGGGCAATATAGAAGGGTTTTAAAGGAACTCCTGATATTATTTATTACTAGTGATGTGAAAAATAGCAAAACAAAAAATGAATTTGTGAACACAATGGGGGACATGCAAATTTCATTTCGCTCCTAAGCAACAATGTCTCCTAGAAATTAGATCATGCTATTTACAAGCATACATACAGCACTTAGGATAACATGTCAGTACAGCCAACTATATCTGCACAGTAACCACCAGAAAATCACTAGTGCACCTTCACTGGTCTCCTACCTTTAAGCGTATTACGTGCATCGCTGAGCCGTCTTTGTTATTCAAGTTCTTCTCCCATAAAAGGTCCTGTGGAGAGCAATAATGTACAGCAATACAAAAAAGACACATACAGATCCACTTAAAACACTAACTAATGTCCTTTTTTTAAAATCTGAATGTGAGTACCTGAATAAATAGGTTCAAACGATCTTCAGACACATCTCCTGGTACTTCAAGTGTTACTGTTAAGATGCTCTACATTGAGGAAAAAACACAAGAGAGGTACAGTGGTGAGAATAAGTATCGAACGCATCAATATATATTTTTTCAGTACAGCTATTACAACCAGTTGAACTATTGGCGTGAAATTCTGACCAGCCATTGGTATTAACCCAAGAAATCTACTCATGTAAAAAAACAGAAACATGAGTTATGTGTAAAGTTAAGTAAAATGGCAGGGGAATAATAAAAAGTACTAATGGCATTGTATTACATAAATAGCAAGAGTACCTTTATTTAAAAGTTCACTTTTTGACTTTGTTTAAAAGTTAACATTTTGTATACACTATTATTTACTCTCTTTGGTTAAATCGTTTTTGAAATTTCACACTTTAAAAAAAAGAAGTTGAAAATGAAAAGGCAATGACATGATGATTGGTGTTGTTCATGGCTTTGGCAACTGTCTGTAATGTGTCTAAGTGTTTGAGCAGCTACTGCAAGAGCCAAGGCCGTTTGCCCCTCCCCCCCACACAACTTCCTAGTGGCATCAAAAGGGACACTTGGCAGATATTTAGGCATTGTGTGGAAGTGTTAAAGTTACACACTTCCTTTCTCATTTGGTATAACAACAGAAAACAGGGGATGGGCTTGGGCAGGGGGTAGGGGGGCGGCTCGTTTGCATGAAAAGAGCACTGGGGAAGGAGATGATGGTGTGGGGCGAGAGCTCACGCGGGAAAGACAACGCAGCTGAGAACAGATGATCAAGTGGACCCTCCCCTCACACTGATTGTAAGCAGAGTGAGAATATCACTTATAGGAAAGTCGCAGGCACATTCTATATGTTAGTTCTTTTGTTTTACACAAGCAAGCAAGCACACACACACACACTTAGTGAATGTGACATTAGCCAAGTCAGCTTTACATGTAATGCTTGCATTAAGTTTCAGGCAATGAAAAAGCTCTAAATTCATGTTTAACTGAAGTCACATTAGAACTTGCAAAGGGAAAAAGATGCAAAAGATGCAAAGAGGTGTGTGTGTGTGTGTGTGTGTGTGTGTGTGTGTGTGTGTGTGTGTGTGTGTGTGAACGGGCATAAATGTGTGAGTATGTATCTGTGTATTGTGTACTATAGTGAATATAGGCACTATTATCTATCTGTCCTGTCCATACTGTGATTTAACAGTTGCGTCCATAACCAATTGTTCCCGGTGAAACGTTGTCTCGACTCACTATGTACTGTGTGTATGGCTGAAACGTCAATAAAAACCTACTTGACTTGATTTAATTGATAGTTTGAAGGGAATGTGTACTAGTACCTTGTCTAGATGTGGATGTGTAGATCTCACAAGTTGTAGCTTCTCCGACAACCTAAGAATTAGAAGAAAAAAAATCAATCCTGGGTTTACTAAACTTTTTCATGATTTCTTCAAAAAGTTACTGTTCCATATTGTTGATTGTTATAGCCGTTATATATGTAACATTGTGAAATTGATCTATTTCCATGAATACTACAGGATGAAACCAAAACCCTTTTTACTGTAATTAATAATGTAAATCTGAATATAAGACAATGCATATTTGAGTGAGGGACAATTGATTATTTATCCTGTGGCAGCATTACCTTGTTACATCTTTAATGTCGAATGAATGCAAATCTAGCACTTTGGATAAGTCAACTCTGCAAAACACATCAAACATAACACATTAAACGCACATAAAAAAACATCTGCCAAAAATCATCAGCAAACATACAATAGCAATATCATAACACATAGTGACCTTAATATACAGATTATTCTATGCAAAAATATATACATCTGCTAAAAATCATAAACAAGCAAAGTGGCAATATCACCAGACGTAAGAGATTTTTGGTAGTTTGGCTAGTGACAGCATCACACCCATGCTGTTCAGGCAGGCCAAGGAACCCCTCATGTACTATGCATGAAACCACAGTAATGTCATTTCTGTGGCTCCAACCCTAGGCACCATATGCAGAGGACTGTGTGCACCCACCCTGATCGCAAAAGGGAGCCATTATTATTGAGCATCACTCAAGAGTGGGCTACTATTGTGATTGTTTTTCTATTTTCCAAACTGGTCCAATTTTATGCTTTGGTCTTTCAAGTGACGCGAGGAAAAATATATATTTTTTGTATTGGTCCATCAAAAAACATGGGCAAAAAAAAATAATGAAGGAAAAAAAAAAAAACTCTTAACTTAAGCCACACAATGGTGGCAGACAGTCCAAGAAATATTTAAGTGGCACGTAGGCAAGTCAATATTAATTAAAATATTTAAACTCAGATATAACTACATTTACATTTACATTTATAGTGCATTGTGTCTGAATGATATGTCCCCATTGTCTCCATTTATTGATGTAATACTGACTACAAAAGTAAATTCAAAGGCAATTTTTATAATAAAAAGTAACAAATGTATGATTATTATGTATGATTATTAGGAGCTAATGTCAATCTCCTTATGCACTCACCTTGACTTCTGTGTTTCTAGTACTCTGACAAGTCCATTTATGGATCTGTAGAATACAGAAAATAAAGATTTGGCATTAGATATATTTTTGTTGGCTTTTGGTTTAAAAAAGAATTTTATAATGATGTGCAATAATCCCTAACTGAATTTAGGACAGATGAAACATTTGCAATGCAAAGCACAAGTTAACCATTTATGGTAAGACCTAATATCTCTCCAAAACAAACACACAAAAAGAACACAAACAAACAGAAAACCTTGGAGATGACAAATGTGTAGTTCAAGAAACACTGTTGAATCAGAAACATCAGAAAGTCATAAAAGATGGATGTACATACCCAACAGTGTCTCTCACTTGCTGTAACTCCTGTTCATTCACAAGGTCTGTCTTATTAATAATCAGCAGATCTGCAAGAGCCACCTGTCTGAAAGAGAACAGAGGGAGCCGTAAGGATTGAGTGATCAGCACTTCATGACTTGTTTGATGGATGTTGAGATAATGTGTAATGTCAGATCAGGGTTTTCTCAGTCTCAGTTTTCTCAGACATGACATTTTATAGGGGGGGTTGCAAGTCCTTTTCCCGATTTCAAGCTAGACACGAATAACCAGAACTGAACATTGAGAAATGTTGTGCGCTTGCATTAAATTTAAATATTAAACTCCTAAGTCCAGAATGACATTTTCTTTTCTGATTCCTCTTGAGTGGGTTGCAGTAGACAGACATAAAAACAAGTGGATAGTGGTAGGAAAAGGACTGAGAAACCCTATTTTAGATGACTAAGAGAGTGATTACCTTGTGGCTTCATTGACGAGACCATCTGGCTTCTCCTCTGTCAGTTGCTACATGTTTGATGCATATATGGGAAACAAATTGATTGGTGTGCTGAAAGGTCTGACACAGGTGAGATCCAGATCTGTCCATTTACATTTCGGCCATGTCATAAAATGCATAATAGAAAGCAAATAATTACCTGCATTGCATATTTTGCATCAATAACCGTGACGATGCCTATGACAGACAAGTGAAAAAGAGAGTGTTATATCAGGAAGTTTGATCCGCAAAATACAGTTACACGTTTTTCATAGTATGGTGCACACCCTTTGAAATAATGTAGATTTCATAGCTAAATTAATGTCCAAAGAGGCTTGTTTTGATGTTTTTTGTTACGTCCATTAATAAATAGGTTCTTGAACTACAATATCTGAGTTTGTGTACACTGAACACATGCTAAACATTACAGTTTCAAGCACATTTCTTTTATTTACTTTTTAAAATGACTATGTAAACTACATTATTTTCCCTTTCACTCTGTAATTTTTTTTTATCCCTGTTATTTAAACCCAGGGCACACTTACCATCCAAATACACATCACTCCCAAGTTCAGCATCGACCCAGAACATGGAGGCTACCGCTCCTAAAAACAGACATTAGTTCAATGTCATAATGACCAATGAGTGCACAAAAATGTCTACTTCAGAGACAAATATGAATCAATCCTCTTTACCACAATGCCTTAGTAGTAAAATAAGCGATTCAATTTAACAGAAATATAAATATAGCTTTGTGGCAATACATGTCAGTGTAAAGGCGCCATTAATATGATATGGGCTAAAAATCGATCATAGAATAGAAGACCCATAAATGACAGAGCACTTTTCTAAATGTTTCATGGAGAAAGCAATGAAGGGGAGTGTTGAGGTGCACAGTGCACATTCAGACAGCAGACAGTGTCTAGAGTGACAGGCTGTTTGTGTGCAGGCGCATTGGGACCAGAGGTGAGAGATGTCTGGCTCCGTCAGCAGTGTGCACTCAGCTCTGCCACAGCAGACTCGGAGGAAACGGAGGCTGACTGTGCCCTGCCGGCCTGACACCTGTCACTCAATCAGGACATCCCGGTCTGTCTGTCTGTCAGGTATAGGTACAGGCGCCTAATGATGACATCAACAGATTCCCATCGTGTTGAGCTTTAGCTAAAATACCTGTGGGCTGTGCGGTGGTGATAACAAAAAAGCGACCACAACATCTAGGGCTAATCTACTACGGTTTACCATGTTAACCAAATAACCAAGTCTTTGCCTACAAATGATTTCAGCAGGGGACTTGAAAATTAATGACAAGAAACATATTTACAGTATCATCCCACTTAAAATGCTACTTTCCCCCTTCATCCATTTTAATTTAGCTTCAAAATGATGTAGGCAGGACTTCAGTTTTACCTGGGTCAGCTAATCCAGTGGTCTCCAACAGAATGTAATCAAACTTCCCCTTCTTCTCCATTAGGTTTTCTATTGCTTTTAACCCATTGTCTCTGTGAAACAACAGAGGAAGCAGGCATTGTAATTCTAAGCTGAGCAAATGGGTAAATCTATGTTATCTCTTAATGATGATGATTGGCAGAACACATTACTTATAGACACTTCAAAAAACAAAACAAAAAAAAACTGCAACATAACTTCACATTAAGAAGTGGAGGAATGAGATGGGGGAATGGATAGCGTACTTGACAGAGCAACAGAGGCAGCCGTTCCTCAGCTCCAGCCACTCCTCATAGAGCTCCCCCGCCTGGCTCACAGCCAGAGACTTCTCCAGAGCGCTACCTGGTGGAGCAACACAGCACAACATTGGGAACCGTAGTAAGAGAAGCAGCAGTAGTAGTAGCAGGTAACTTTATTGTAACTGGCGGGCAGTTGGGTTTGCAGCCACGTCTGAGCATGTCAAGCAGTGTTCACTCAACTATGTGACAGTCATACAGACAGATTTCAGCATAGGTCTATATCCCAATAAGTGTCTACACTAGATTGTATGAAATATCTCCTCCTGTATTTTTGATAACCCTAGCCTACTTCCGTTGTCAAGAAACATGACCTTTCACAAAGTCTTACCTTTACAGGACAATACAGTGACACTTGAGGTTTTCATCTTGTCACATACAATCACAAATTGGATAGCCATGGATGTGTGATTAGAGTGACATTAACATCGCACCCTAAAGGAATTCTCTGCACATCTCTCACAGGGCTTAGCTTAAGCATGAGCTTTTATGACGGCAGGACAGGCAGGGGGTATTTTAGAAACACTTTTTGTTCTATTTCTTGAAACTGTCTTCACACAATATTAGCTATGACTACATTAAATTGTTTAATGAAAACATGAAAAAAGTACATCGTCTTTGGCAGCCACACAGCTGTAAAATACCCAGTCCTATAACTTCTCTCAGGCTGAATGACACCATTAGATGGGCTCCCTGCTTGTCTATATGTCTTACTGCTTCATGATTCTCATTACTTATGCTCAGGAAGAGTTGGGATAACTTCCAATGTATACTTTTAAAATCAATGTTGTTTCTGCTAGCCTGTCAATCATTGCCAACACTACCTTTAAAAGTGATTGCAAAGTCCTGTCGACCCTTAATGATGAAAGACTATAGGGTCTTGCAGAGTGCAAGCAGGGGAGCAAGCTTAAAACTGAGGTTGGGACCATAAAGTGGAAGAACTGAGGTAGGAACTCTAAACATTATGAAACTCATTATAGGTTAGGTGTCATGTTTATATGTCTTTCTCTTAATTGGGTACTTTATTATGCACATGGCAACATCTACTAAAAACAAGAGGCATGCTATTATTTGCAATGTAATGTAAAGTGCTATCAGATACCTTACCTTCACCAAATTCGTTTAAGATGACAGCTATTCGTTTACTGTGTTGCTCAGTTAGGATGTAATTTAACAAAGTTGTCTTCCCTGCACCTGTGCAAGAAAAAAAAAAGTAAAACACTTTATGACAGCTACATCAGGCTATTAAAGATGACTGGACAATGTTCCAGAATCCAGATGTGTCCATATTCATCATCTACTTCCAAACGTGTTTCGTTAAAGCTGGCGTAAAGGTTGGTCACACTCACCACACAACCTCATTTTTGTAAGAATCTACAATGATGGTTTGCAGTTATGTAGCATTCCATATCCCTGTCAACAAACATAGCATCTAAGCTAGCATTCTGTACGCGATGGCTCTCGGCTAATGAGCTATCCACAAAACACTACATAGATATATGGCCAAACCTCACCTAAATAGCCAGTAATGATAGTGACAGGTATCTGCGAGGATGGACCATCTCCCGTCTTCTCAATGGGCACCAACTCAGGGCAATCTTCATCGTCCATGGCTGGTTAGCTGCTACTGCAGAAAAAAACTGACCACTGAAATGTATACTTTATATGAAGTGTCACAAAAAGGATTGCCGACAGCGAGAAAAGGTGACAGATCTTCCTGTCGTTATGGTTGATGGGGTTGACAGCAGCAGCTTGCACAGCTAAGCTGCTACTTAAAGTCTTAGCTTTGCCTCATTCCAACGTTGGCTTTTTCAAACACGTTTACTTGACTAAATTGACTACTCGTTAAACAAGTCTGTACCGAACTAGTTAGCACGTTAAAACAAAACCTAACACAATACTTTTCAGAATATTCGCGAAATTATCATAGACCATTAAGCGACTGAAGTACACATCACACGCTGGTTGTGTTGTGTGCAGGTGATTGTTGTCCCCTACAATAAGGAGCCTACAATTGGTTCCCATATGTTTCACCTACTTTTGCACAGATGATAGCTTAATCAAGCAACATAGACAAACAGGTTAGCTAATTATTCATATGTTTAAATTGTTTTGCATTATTCAATTAAAACGGCATGATGGTAGTTCCATATGAACTTTCAGGGTCTGAGCTCATTGATTTCAGCCATCACCATGATCTCACAACATGAACGCACGGGGGCGCAAGAGTTCCAGTTAAATGCAATGCATTTAATTGCATCTGTCCAATTCTAGTCACATTCATCACTTATTCTAGAGAGAAGGACAAGGTTTTCCCAAAAAAAGTTTTTATGTGTCTAATGGGAGCAATGACAGTACGCCATGCAAAATAAAATAGGTCACCATAGATGAAATATTAAAAAGTTTGTGGAAGTGGATCCTCACAGTGAACTTGCTTCTTTTTCCAAAGTGTAGGCAGTCAAAATGGAACATACGGCATTGGTCAACAATCCATGTGATGTCAGTGTTGTATCTTCACATCCAGTTCAAGTACATTTGCGGTAGTAATAGGCCTATGTTGAAAAGTAATATATTTGTAAATGAATCTAAGTCATTAAATGTAGCCTAACATTAAGGTCTATACACTGGATAGACCTGTTTTTAAAAGGTACCTTTAAAAAAAAAAAAAAAGCCAAATAAATAAATAAGAACTGTATTTTGCTATGGTGTACTTTTAAAAGATTAGTCAGCTGTGTGAAGACCCTCTGCCATCTCCTGTGAAGATCAGTGTGCGGGTTATCGGAAGACAGATCTCAAGTGTTTATTTGGTCAGCATGGACACAACGTAGACATGCCCTGCCCTCACAACAGACTGCGAGTAGTTGGGAAGTTGAAATGCGGAAGTTTCCACCCAGAAAACCGCTGCCACCGCTAACGCGAGGATGAAGCTTGGGAGCCAGTGATGACATTTGTACCGCAAATGTGGTGGATACCCCGCTGACTGTGCCGTGGCGGAGACAGTGAACTTTCATGGCTAGCCTACCCGGTTCGGAGCGACGTGCGTTCGCTCTGAAAATCAACAGGTATGGACCTCTTCCATGCGCTTAACACCTTTATTACTATCTGCTGCATGAATTGTCTAGCGCGCTCCGTCACAGCTCTTCAGGTTTGCAGCAGATTCCGGAGCATGCAGCTACACGTTCCGCATGTTAATGCCTGGGTGTGATTCGCTCCTTCTCTGTTAACCAACTTCAGCGCACAGGACAGTTTGTGACAGTTTGTTGTTTTTGTCAGGGCACAGTGACAGCTTGTGACATTCCATAGCTCTGCTCTCGGTGCTGTTTGAACGTGAACTGCACTTGTCACTCGACAAATTGTCCCCGCATTCATTGTGACCCAAGAATAATGGCAAAGATGATTGAAAGTGAGCAGATCGAGACCTAAACTTATTGTTTTCACACAGGTGTCTTTATATATCTTTAAACACAGTTTATTTCTCTTGAGAGATAAGCGGGAAAATAAATTACTAATTGCTTAATCATTTCCGTTCTGCTCCTAAAGTAAAGCTCGTGTCTATGGATCATTTCCTGCTGAGGAAATTGAGTGCATGATGTGAATGTATGAAAAATGAAATGTAGTCTCATTGAGCTTCAGCGTGGAAGTGGTTATTGTTTTAGCTCTGTCTGTTCACAGCTGGAGAGGAAGTGCATAGAGTAAAAATAAATTAGATGACAAGAGTGGTAAAACTGAATTAGACTGAGCTGTGGGTAGATGTGACATGTAGTTTCCCCCTTTTCTGCTGTTTGTTTTTGGTTGTTTGATGTCATGACAGGATGCCATGTAGTCTAACAGTAACACTTGGACCAGTGAGAGAAAGCAGGACCTGTGGATGATTTATTTTTGTATCAGTCAGTTAACAGAAAAATGAGAGGGAGTTCCTTATCTGAAATGTATGCTATTAATAGCAG
Organism: Setipinna tenuifilis; assembly: GCA_030347295.1. NCBI lineage: Eukaryota > Metazoa > Chordata > Actinopteri > Clupeiformes > Engraulidae > Setipinna > Setipinna tenuifilis. The sequence goes on from CM059284.1 coordinate 22,820,905, forward strand.
AAATAGGTGTGCAGCTGTCAACAGTATGCAACTGTCACTTGCTTGAGAAATGCATACACTGTTTTGAACAGGATGTGTCAGCATGAAGAGAGTAGTATGATATGGCACCTTCGCCTATATTAAAGAATTAGCTTTAGTCTCTTAAGCATGAAGCAGGTGTCCATGTTCATTTATTTTAGTGGTACTCCACCTACTCATTTTAAGAATGTGTTGATTCTGCACAAATGTCTTTAAACCTACTTGTGCTTAATCAGTGGAAAAAAAAACAACAGTTGTGTTTCATTTGTTCGCCAAGTTTCACTTCTTCAGTTTGACATGAGATTTGTAAGGGAAATTTATGTCAGACAGCACAGATAAGCTTCTGCCTGGTTTTGGTTGAGCGGGTTAACTTCTGTTCATCAGTGTTAATACTATGCCATCACCATTATCAAAAAAAACGAAGTGGCTCACAGTTGCAGCAAGTAGTAAAGGTGGCAGAGTATTTTTGAATCTCAAGTCTTCTTGGCAACAGTCATCTGGATGCATGAATGACAGTTATTAAGGAGTATGAGAACCATGGCCGATCCATGGAATGACTTTAGGTAGGAGGGGCCCTGAACAATGAACAGATGCCATTGCAGCAAGGCTCACTCAGCAGCATGAGTCAGTACACCAAGTTTGGATACATGGCTCATTTTCTCTGTAAAACAAGGTAGCACAAGGAGAGTGTCCTACGCTTGTCAGAGAATAGCAAACTGTGTGTTAATGCACAGACTGTTGTCTGGTGCCGTGAGAAGGGTTATTCCATATCGAATTCAATAAGGTTTGTACGAATTATAGATTTCTTCTCAGCCAGAAGCATTTCGACTAAAATTGGCTATGTCATAATGTTATCTTGAGGATGAATTTCAAGAGTTTCAGTATGTTTAGCTTTTTTGTTTGTACCCCTATACTGAATCAAGACTGAATCAATTTGGCTGCTGTCTTAATTAGTTCTGCACGTACCGTTTAAATGAGGAGCTAGTCTCTCTCATGACGTTTTTTTGAGGATAAAAGGGTTACTGCTAAAAGGCTTAACCACCCTTTGTTGAAGGCATGAGAAACCTTTTATCAAAGCCTTGGAAAAAATATGGGTTCTTTAATGAAGGAGACCATGCTTTTACATAACCCTAACTTTGACATGTGAATCTATTGGGAGAGAATTTAAACATGGCACTCAACCATCAATTCGCAAAGAACATGCTGAAAAGAAGGAACTGAAAATGCAGATGGATAAAACACAGACGCATGACGCCAGTCAGCAGTCTTGTTCCTGGTCACCTGACTGGTCTTTTGTGGATTTAAGCTTTATTGTGCCTATAAAATGATGGGTCTACGGCTACACAGAGACTGATTTAAGTCTTTGCAGAAATAATAATGCAAATTATATGGCACTGGTGTGTAAGTCTAGGAAGCTGAGTAGACTATACTGGAAATCTGTGTGATGTAATTCAATCCTTTCTTCACAGTAGAGAATAGTGTTCTACACCATTTGTGAGCTGGTGTGCAAACACAACAGGCAAACCTTTTCGCTACAGTTTATAGTAAAATAATTTTTTTTTGGGAACTGCCTATATGTCAGGTCTCAGGGAGCAAATAAGCTGACCCCTATCCAGCAACCTGGTGCCCAAACAGCCACCCACAGCACTTTCAGTGGCAGAGCTGATCAAACACATCTTGGGTATGCCTGTTTTATGATTCAGCACCTGCACACACAGTATATAGCTGCAGTTTTGGTCAAAAAACTGTTGCAGCTTAAGCCTGACTCAATCAGTCCTTCTATGTATCTAAGCAGCTCCTTTGGGATTTGTCCTTCAGTTGTCAGGGTCAGTGCTATGGTTTAAATGGCCACAGATTCCTGGGGATTGATTAAATCTGAAATGCCTTTGAGTGGAAACTGTATTGGTATTCCGCATAGCATGTTGAAGCAAGGAATGGACCCTTGATAGTCAACAGAAAAAAATGTGGCGTTTTAACAGAGGAAACACTGATAACCACACAATACATTTTTTTTACTTTTAAAAGGAAATGGCTTGTAATCATTATTCAGAGTCCTGTTTTTATAGAATTTGCATGCTGTAAAATGATTTAAAAATGTGAATATTCTGGTTGTGCTGTTGTTGTCAGTGAAATCAGTAGGCCTATGTTAATTTAACATTAGCATTTGATTTTACATATAGCACCATTTAGGAGTGCTGCATTGTAGTGACATGCGCTGGCATCAAACTTGTTGGTAGGGTAAAGGTCACTTACACTTTCTGTTTTGACACAGGGATTCCCCAGTTAGACACCTGTTTTCAGATGACTGAAATATGTAAGAACAAAAAGTTGTATATACCCATATTGTCATTGGGAAGGACAAGTCATGCATGAGGAACAGACCAAGGGGAGGAGCTGATTGTTTGTTCCTAGATATTATAAGTCTTTCGTGTAAAGTGTTCATATGTGTGTTTAAAGGACACGGAAGTATTATAGCACATAAGACATTCTCTGAATGTTTGTACTTAAGTTCTGTGAAGTGTGGTTCATCTGTGTGGACAAGTCGTCTCATGCAGTCGTAGCTTGCCATACTACATCATACACCAACTAGGCACTAGTTTTTATTTTGTAACATCTGGCACAGGTCATACAGCACTGCCACATCTGTGTAAATCTCTCAAATGGAGTTTAAAAAAAATACAGTACATATGCATAATCCTTAGATTTATGACCTTATTTTCGTTTGGCTCGTCTCGCTCAGGTCAATGACATTGTGAACTAGGCTCATTATTAACATGCCTGACGTGGAAAAAATGCTGCCTCAGGCTAAAGGTGGGACCAAGTTGATGTGGGAATTGCCTGATGGTAAGCGTCGGCACGGCACGCCTCAGACTCCACAAACAGTTCACTGACAGCTTGCCAGCCATTGTGAACAGCAATCACAATCAACACATTTTCTTTTAAAGCTTTTAAAGCACAAAATTCTGCCTCATGTAACTGTATGGACTTGACAATACATGTTGTGCTTTTCAGTGTAATGCACGTTCCATTCTGTGAACTGCTTGACCCTCCCTGGCGGAATAAGGGCATTATTAAATGCAATTGAGTTTCGCTAAAAGATGTTAATGTTGGAACTCAGCAGTCCTTTATTTTAATGATGCTGTAACACCATTTTGATTTGCTGAGATTGCTTAAGACTCTGGCCAAGACACTTTTTTTGTTTCCCATTTACAGAATCAAGAACGGTGTACAAACACGAAAGGTTTTGTTGTTATTTTAGAGTCTGAAGTTTGAACAGACAAGCAGGGCATAATGATGAGCAATTCGGTAGATCTGACAAGAAAAGCTCCTTCACTGCACTTATATTGCTCAATGAAAGCATCTGTTTAAGATAGCAGATATCTCCTAAGTGGGAGTCAAGAGTGGGTGTGGGACATGGGGGCATTTTTTTCATGTACAACTGAAGGACAGAGGAGTTTAGAAAAGATGCTGAAAGGCTGCTGTGCTTTGCTGCTGTTGCTGCACCACCATACTTTTCAGTTCAAGCAAGTTCCAGTCACTCTGGATTTAATTTGGTAGTTTGCATTTTGGTCACTTACCCAAAGTCAATTTTTCATGCTGAGGAGGTGATCCCACTGCAAGTAATTTACAGCAATTGTTACAAAAGCCAGAAACATGTCAAGGATACTACACAATAACACAATTTCTTCACATGAAGTCATGAAGGAGTTATCAGTTTAGCGTTACAAAATCGCTGTAATGAATGTCTTAACCCCTGCCTGTCTGCCCTAATGATAATAGCTGATGATGAAAGGTGAATGATAATACACTTTCACATTTCCCCTCAAAAGTAGATAGGAGTAAGACAAGTGTAGTGTGGTGTGGGGAAGGAGAGTAGCACAATAAGAACAAGATGCCCATTGATTGCTGGGTCCATAAAGCATGTCCAGTGTTGTATCTGTGCCAAGGAGGTTATGTTTTTGTTGCTGTTTGTCTGTCAGCAGGAGTATTGAAAGATTACCACACTACCATGCTGTGAATATTCTTTTCAGGCCTATAGCATTAGCTTAAGTAGGGTTTGTGGAATCAAGGGACATATTCAGAAATAATTTTTCCTTGTATAATCATCACTGATGAAATTCTTTATTGCAAATCAGTAAACAGTTGGTTTTTCAGACTAGACCTGCACTCTACTGTGATATAGTTTTCAGCACATATTAGTCTTGTTGAAAAACTGTGTGCTCCCAGGTTTGTCTTTTACTTTGTTGACTCAAGCTTTTTGCTCCCTTTAGGGTACATAAGCCTTAGACAAATGTCCTCCACTCCACTCGGATTTGGGCATGTCTTTGTGAGTGTGACTGGGTTTTTTTTTTTTTTTTCGTGTGTGAATTGTTTTTCGTGCTGGAGGCTAGGGTTTGCATGTTTGACAGACCTAATCTTTTCCCTCCCTGACCTCTTAGGGAGTTGCAGTGTCCTGTTGAGCTTAGTGGCTCTGCAGTTATTCACAGGTCAGTCAGGTGGGAGCATGCAAAGTGACAAAGAAAAACGTTACTTCGTTAAATGTACTCATGGGAGGCTAATGTGTTTATCAGTGTTGACCTAGCTGCCTGAATAGGATTGAGGTAGCAGTAGCAGTAGGAGGTCAGTAGCACGTCTGTTGTTAAAATTTAGGAAGCATATGTAGCCTTGGTCATAGTGTGAACCATATCACACACTGCATTTCATGGGGGTCGTGGTCTAGATAGAAACATGCAGTTAAGGAGAGTGTGACTGTCAGTCAGTGAGAGCAGAGAGAGCACATAGTTATGGTAAAGACAAAGGTGATGTTGAGGAGAAAAGCAAAAATGTGTCCTCATGTGAGAGGCAGTAAACGCACCTGATATCTCCAGTAGCTACCCAGACTATGTAGTCTTTAGCTCTGTGGTCTGGGTGAAAAGTAATGTATGACACAATGAACTGAAAAACAGGAGAAGAGAAAATAAGAAAAGCTTAAGCACCAAAGGCACATGTTAGCATGCTAGTAGCCAGGTACTATCAGTATCACCTGTGTTATTGTGGGTGTTTGCTACGTCTTGTATGTCTTGTAGAAAGCTAACTTGTTAACAAAACACCTGAGCATAGGTGTCAATTCTGGCTTCAGAAAGTTAAAAACCCTTCCATGTATTCCTTCTGCCTGTGCACTTAAAACCGGTTACTTCACATTATTAGCCAATCTACCTGTCTGATGATTTGTGTGCTCATTGGTATCAGCTGGCTCAGAAAATGGCTGGATCAAACATGTGGCAGGGTTTTTATTTTCTGAAGCGTGGACTGACACCTCTGCTAAACAGTCCCATGCCTGTTCTAGAACATAGTGAATATGGGAGGAACAGAGACAAGCTAATCTCCTGGCCAAGAAAAAGAAAACATGTTGTAATCAGATGAGGTAGGCTCTCAGTTCCTTTCTGCGTCATTCTTGCAGAAGTATTTGCCACTTTTTGAATCCCTTGATGGCAAAAAAGTCAGTCTCTCGTAGAACCCGTTTATGTGTGGTCATAGTTAAGGAAGTGAGTTGTTGCTAACTGACTAAACTAACATTTAATTAAAATTTGCCTTCACATTGTCTGTGGCCTGAAGAAATCCATTTGCAAACATTATCAAAGCCGTTTGTATGCATCATCTAAGCTTTCAATAAACATCAATTATTGTTCCAGCCATAATTACCTTCATCAGTAACTGAAGAGCCTTGTTTTGTTACCTGGAATGTAGCCTAAACATTGTTTTATGTAGTCAAGTAGGTTTTGTATTGTTGTTTTAGCCACATGCATAGTACATAGTGAGAGGAAACAATGTTATACCAGGAAATGTAGTGTCATTGTTCTAGCCATGGATAGAATTTCCCTATAATTTTCAAAAAAGGGGCAGGTTTTGTGTATGCTTTACACGCAGACTGACAGCTGTAAGGTTTAATGCAAGCATGATACTTCACCTAATGTTTACCTGCGGTGTGTTTGCTTTCTCTCCCTAATAGGACTTTGGCCTCTGTCTCTGCTCATTTGCATAATGTCTCGCCCAGTCGATGACCTTTAAGGTGTACTACTACGCCGTGTGTGTGTGTGTGTGTGTGTGTGTGTGTGTGTGTGTGTGTGTGTGTGTGTGTGTGTGTGTGTGTGTGTGTGAACGCACGTGCGCATGTTTGCATGTGTATGCTCCAAGCATATACTGTATACTGTCAAATTTGAACACATCTGAGGGATCAAGAAGGATCAATATTCAAAGCAATAGATGTGGGAACTTTCGGGAATATGTAGGTGGGAATATGTGGGAACTTGTGTACAGGATTTTTAATTAACACACTGCATAGTCTCTGTACTCTCTCTCTTATAATTAATGAATGTGTGTGCTGACATTTTTTAATGAGATTAAACCATATGTGGGAAAAACTACACAGATGCTCATTTATTGTGGGAGGGAATAAAAACAGGGTCTGACATCCATAGCGTATCCTTCTCCTCCTCACCCCAGACTCCCAAACCAGGAACCATTAACAGCAGCAACCTGCACCAACATGCAGGTTCTATAACTCTTATACTCCGTATTTATGAATTTCCCTGGAGGGAACTTCAACCAGAAATATGGGGTATATACTACAAAGGTGGTTATGTAACAACCCTGGTTTATTTACTCCAGAAAGAGTCTCAAGCCTGATAGAAGAAGAGCCTATGGGCATTTTTTAAGTGAGAGATAGACACACCTGGGCTCCTCTTTGAACAGGTTTACCACTACCTCTGCATTGCCTAAACCAGGTTATCACCTAACCACCTTTGAATCATGCCTTCCTGTTCTTCTTCCTGTGACTGTAGACTAATCGCACAAGCATATTGGTATGGAAAAAAAGGAGGAGAGAGGGAGGGATGGTGAATGAGAGGGTGTCTAGATGGCCTGGATGGTTAACAATGGACCCCATGAGATAATGAGAGCAGTCTGCAGAACCCCCTTGGAACAGTGACCCATTTTCCCTCCATCGCGCCTAGAAAGAGCCCACACAATGGCTGCCTGTAGTCACCTACATCCTGCTGGAAGAAGCAGAGCTGTTGGAAGCAGAGCCCTTAGCAAGTGGCCTGGGGAATTAACGAAAATGGCCTTTTTCCTCTGCTGCTGAATGAGAAAAGGGGATATGTACACACTGTACATGAGTGTGCGCGCGCGCACACACACACACACACACATACACACACACACACACAGTCAGCTTTTCCCACACCATGGCATCACTCCAGAGAACATTCCAGAACATTTCTGCTCCATTGGCACCTTAAAACCTGACTTGATGTTGGGCCAGTCACCTCTAGACTCCTTTCTATACGAGTCCATATTTCTCCTCTGGTGCTTGCGCTGTAGTTGACATAAATTCCTCCCTGTGTAATTGCACTCCCAAAAGCATCAGTGTGAATGGCCATCATTATTACTTGGAGAATCATTAGTCCAGAGCTGGGCTTGATGCCCAGGGCCCTTGAAATCCCGCTGTACTGAAGAGTTCAAAGTGCGCTCCCAACGCCACCCCTTTAGGAGTGACAGAAGCGGTGGAGTATTTGAAGTGGCTTAAAGTATTGAGAGTGATTAGCACTATGTTAACTGACCGACTGCAGGTTATCAGGTCAAACCCATGGGCATTTGTGCAGTTGCTGGTCTACTTCCTCTTGAAAACAATGAGCATTTATGGCCTTATTTATGACACATTTCTGGAGTCAAAATGTGACTCGATAAATATGTCAACACCCAGCCAAGTCACGACATGGACCTTAAGTCAGGCGTGGTATGGGTGTTGCATAATGACGCCCATGATACATTCTTCATTCTCTTTGCAATATAGCTAGCTGGTATTATGCAATGCCGTTGCTCCAGCAGTATAATGGGTGGTCCCTGCTCTATCCACTGGGGAGATGGCAACCTTGTGAAATATGATTAGGTTATCTAAATCTTCCCAACAGACCTCTTTGATGTAGATATGTAACATGATCGGCAGAGTAAGCAGCTCCTTTGGCCCACAAGGGTCGTAGGGGATTGAGATACATGTTTGGTATAGCCTTACAGCATTTATTATTGATAGCAATATGAATTCAACTACCCTGTTTACTATGCCCTAGTTTTACTATATTCTGACTATGGACATTACTGTTCATTTTTTAGCCACATTTCTATGGCTCTGTTTGTAGAGTGACCTTTGGTGTCCTGAAAAGTGCTTTTTATCTAAAATCTATGATTATGATGGTGATGGTAAGGGCTATTATTATTGTTGTTGTTGTTATTATTATTAATATTATTTAATTAATTCATTTATTTGTATTATTATTGTATATCGTTGTTATTTATGGTTTTATTATAATTATGCTGATAATGTTTGTTGAAGATTTGATATTAGAACTAGAGGTGAACTGTATGAGGTGGAAAATCCAAGAGTGTCATGCTGACATTCTACAGAAGGGCATGGATGAGAGTGGTGCAGGCAGGCAGGCAGGCCTTCTAAGGCTAAGCCTCGCTTCCCTTCCAATCCGTCCAAAGCTCCTTATGTTTTTCTCCCCCAATCTACACCACCACCTCTCTCCACTTGTCACCAAAACCGAGCGTCACCATTATCCCTGCTGTGAGCACGAGAGCACGCTGGCAGCACACCCTGCACTTACTCGCATTGTTTTCGCAGTGATGATGGCCAAGCAGCATGTAATTACCGTACCAAGCGGCAACATTCCAGGCCAAACGATGAAGCCAGAACTGAACCTTATGAAGTTGCAGTACTTCACACATACACTAGGGTCTGGCTGCAGAAGCAAGCAACTTGCAATAGGCTTTCATGTTAAAAAGTCACTTTTTTTACAGCAAATACAATCATATTGACAGCCTGGTTCAGAAAATGTTTTTGGTGTCTTTCGTTAGTTTTCGGGTCCATGACAACTCTAAGGGGGGTTATTTTTGTTTTTACAATTATTATTAGTTTCATCCCCAGATAATTCACATTGACATTCGTAGTAGAATGAATTGGCCAAGATGGCGGCGCCCAGAACCCTTCAATTTCGGCTTCATCTGGTCTGTACAGTTTTAGACAAACAATGACCAATTTCATTGCATGTCCTACTCTACCCAGTATGTCTATGCATGTGAAAAAAAAACAACCTTGTACCCTTGTACCCTGAATACCCACCATGGAGGGTTTTTCCAGTTCTCTTATATAGTGTATGGCAATTATGCCCTGCTGTATGCCAATCCTCCCACCCCGCCTGTCTTTGTGTCGGTGCTGATGACTCATGCCACACGTCTTACCGTTCGCTGTCTTGCAGGCACTCCTCAGCCGAGATCCGGCGACACTTCGGCCATGGCTCCCCGCACAACACCCTTCACCCGCCACACCACCACCACCACCCGCCCCTCCACCACCGCCACAGCCACAGCTCCAGCACCGGGGGATCCTTCTGCTTCAGCGTGGTAAGATGCCCACCCTGGGTGATATGCAGTCACACACACACACCTCATGCTCGAAGACACACACACACACACCTCACGCTTGAAGACACACACACCTCACACGAATAAAAACATCCAGTTCACATTCCTAGACATGCACACCATGAATATAGGTAATCGATCAAACTTTACACATATAGTAAATGCTATAATATTACAAATATGGAAGGACCATATATCGATAAGACAAATGATTGATTTTTCTATTGATTATTTCCCATGGCTGCATGTACTAACTGTGGCTGCAACTTTAATAATAATAATAATAATGTTATTATTATTATTATTAATAATAATAATAATAATAATAATAATAATAATAATAATAACAATAATAATAATAATAATGTTGTTGTTGTTGTTGTTGTTATTATTATTATTATGTAATATAATTTTGTGTTTATGGTGATATACAAGCTCACAACCTTGCATGGAACAAACATATGTGAGTGTACTTAATGAATGCAGTGTTACAGTAGCACCATGTCTGGGGTCAGTCAAAGGTGAATAGGATATGCTGGTGTTGTGCTGAAATGTGATCCTGGTTTAGCGACTCCACTGCATCCAGAGGCTGTGCCGAGGAGAAGCATCTAGTGTGTTTCAGGGCTGAGTGTGTATGGGTGTCTGTCACGTCCTTGCTTCTGGCTTTGTCAAATTTATTTGGGTTGATCTCCCCCTATCTTTCCCTCCTTTTCTCATTGTGTTTGTTGCTCTCACTCTTCTCCCTTTCCCCCTTTCTCCCTTTCCTCTCTTCCTCACTTTTTTCCCCTAACAGTCTCTTTCTTTTGCCCTTTCCTTACAAACCTCTCTATCTGTATCTTAATTTTTTGTCCCTCTTTCGCTCTTCCCCTTTCCTACTCCTTCCTCCCTTTTAGTTTCTTTCTTTCTGTCGGTCCATCTCTCTCTATCTTACTCTCTCTGTGTCTGTCTGTCACTCTCTATCCCCTCTCTGTCTCTCCTTCTCTCTCTGTTCCCATCTCTCTCTGTCTCTCTCCCCCTGCTGTCCCTGTCAGTGTCTGTGGGTTAATCTCTGAACTGATCCCCTTCCACTCTAAGTGGGTCAGGGGCCCGGCAGCTGCCTGGCATTCTGAGCGAGAGAGACTGAGAGATGGATAAAGAGAAAGAGAAAGAGAGCGTGAGAGAGAGAGATGGAGAGACGGGAAGGGAGACAGACAGAGAAGGAGAGAGAAGTAGGGGGAGGAAGGAAAGGAAAGAGAGAGAGATGGAGAGAGAGGGTTTGAGAAGGAGAGATTGAGAAAGACGGATGAATGGATAGAGAAAGAGACTGGGTGAGACGGAGGAGATGACAGGCTTCCGCTTCCCTCTCTCGCCTCACGGCTTATGCTCACACAAATCTTAATATGAGAGGATTTGGGGAATGCGGGAATATTTATTAAAAATGTGCAGACGAAACATACAGTAATCTTTCCTCGTGATATTTTCCCCATCCCATCATCTTATGGGTTTAGCTGCTTTTAAAAAAAGAAGTGTTGATTTGTTTACTTAGTTTCAGATGGCTGCCCCTTCAGTTTTACATCATGTGCAGCAGTGACACCTTGTGATTGACAGCTCAAAAACCAAAGCTCTGACCAGTTTCCTCCGTGTGTCTGATGGGTTGGAGCCCAAAGCCTTTTTATTGCGCAACATCGGTAAAAACACTTCCACTATGTTGGTCTGTTTCTTTGCCATGATAATAATGAAAATTGTAATTCATATATAATTATATGGGCCTGTTTCTTTGTCAGGATAATAAGGGAAACAATCAATATGTGGATTCATTCGTTTGTCATGCTAATACCGGAAATATTATAACAAATGGATTGTTATGTGGGTTTGTTTCTTTGGCATTTAAATGAGGGAAACTTCATGTGCCATTTTGCCACACTCTCTTTGCCCGTGTGCAACTCTGGCAGAGCGAATGGGGAAGTATCTCTGACTTAACGTCCTGTTGTCAGATGTGTAACCTCATGATTTGCGTCTCTTTTTTTCTCTCGTGGGGGCCTTCTCTGGGCAGAATCGGGTAGTGTAGGTTTTTTTGCTTCCGGCAACGCCATTTTGTCAACTTCCGTCACACTGGTGCTTGTGGAGCGCTTCACTTTGGAAGGGTACGTTTTTGCTGTATAATTTCAATGTTAAATAATTCATAATAATGCACCTGTTCAGCATGGGGTTCTTAAAAAAAAACAAGTCTGGCTAGGGACTGTGCCTGGTTTGTAGTGTGCTACATCTGTGTAGTGACAGATATTTTTGAGAACGACACAGGAAACTGTGGCCTTTCTGACGGAGTAGATGTGTCCAACTCTACACATGTGCAGGCTCTTTAGTTAAATGCAGATGTCAACCTGGTGAATCCTCCTACATGCATTACACAGTGTGAGTTTATTCATAGCTGAGGAAGGATGATGGGCATGTTTTATGGCAGGATATACAACTGCTGTTCATTTACAGTTTGTTCTCCTTTCAGCTGTTAGCAGGAAGTGGTTTTGGTGCTTCACATAATGGTTCTTTTTAAGTTATAGTGTCCTCAACAAAGCATTGTCTAAAGCATTGTCCTTGCATGTAATATACCATAAAACGGTTTGAACATCTGTGATGTAGAACACAGGTTTGCATACACAGACTGAAGAAACTTTTCAGGACAGGAAAAAAAAAACAGACACCATCACCCCCGATCATTAACATACCTCTCTGCTTGCCCTGAGGGCAAAACGGCACGGCACCGAGTGCCTTGCAGGATGAAAACTATTTACATGCCTGACATCATATTCTTACACTTAACTACTATCTGTTGGGCGTCCCAGCATCAACACCCACATGGCTAATGCCACAGCCGCCGAGTGGAGGCACAGGCACCATGTTATTTGCCGGATCAGTGGGTGGTGGTGGTGGTGGTGGTGGTGGTGCGTGTTTCTGATGCCTATAATAATGCGCTCCTGTTCAGTCCCAGTCTCAGAGATGGTGATGGTTTTGGTGGTGGTGGGGGCTGCTCCAACTGCACTGAGTATGGTGCTGTCATAGTATTTAACAGGCACTTTTTATCCAAAACGGTGTACAACACTACAAAATACCACATTATAAGTTGTAGTTTCTGACTTAGATAAGCGCATTCTGACTTAAATATTAGTTAAGCGCATTCACAATAATTCATGGCATGGCTAGTTAAGTGCATTTACAATAATTCATGGCATGACCATCATCGACTGTTTTCGACCATGAAGATTAATGGGAATTGTCGAGTGTTGCCAAGTGAGGAATACCTAAAATGTGAGAATTTCTTCTTTGCATTAACAAATTGTATTTCTTATTTGAATAACTAAAATGTGCATAAACAAGTGAGGATCTCTTATTCCAGTGACTAAAATGTGCATAACATGTTGGAGTACGGTGCTCCTCTGCTCTCGGCTCCTCTCCTCTGCTGTGTTCTGTTCTGTCTGCAGTATGTGCCACTGGGCCTTCTGCTCCTCGACACGTCTGAGGCTGTCCTGGCCAGTCATGATGAAACATGCTCGAGCGTGACTAAAGAGACCTGTGTCAGCTCATTCTTAACTTTTCTTGCAGCCTCCAGGCTACTTTTTGAGCCAGTGGCTGTTTGATTTTCCTCTTGCGATATCTCTGTTGTAATTTTTTGTGGCTTTTGTGATACAGTGTGTAAAAAAGGTGTGACACTGAGGTGGCTAAAGAATTTTGTTTTGTTGAGATATCTTTCATTAACACTTTATGAGTCATTCTGCATGCTGTACTCCCTCAACATTGACCTTATTACTTTTAATTTACTGTTTTAGTATTAACATTTCTGTCGGTGTTATTTATGGTTCATTATTTACTGTCATCATTTAAAAGGAAACACAACTTTTTTTGCGTCTGAGCCACTGCCACATTTGTGCAGGTTATGTAATGTTTAGAATGCTGGTGTGTAATCAGTGCTGTCAAAGAAAAAATGCTTACAAGTGCTTCAGTTGAGTGGATACTAGTTACAGAGCAGCTTAGTCTGCCATGTTATTAGCATGTCTCAGAGAGCGTAATAGGTCTTTATCACACGCATGATGTCTTGTTTTGAGTAATGTCTGAGTCTGAGTAAAGCATATACCTGCATTGGCTGTTGTAACATTATACGTTGCTGATGGTGTAGCAAGGCTGCTGCTGTGTTCTGGGTCCCATTGGTGCAGTGTGTATATTTGTTCCCCTCCTCTCCTCCCGTAGCGTGTGTCTGTCCTAAAGATGCTGTGAGTATATTTGTTCCCCTCTGCTCTCTTCCCCGTAGCATGTATCCTAAGGTGCTCTGAGTGTATTTGTCCCCCTTCCTCTCTCTCCCTGTAGCCTGTGTCCTAAGGTGCTCTGAGTGTATTCGTCCTTCTTCCTCTCTCTCCCTGTAGCCTGTATCCTAAGGTGCTGTGAGTGTATTTGTCCCTGCTTCCTCTCCCTCTCTCCCTGTCGCCCTGTGTCCTATGAGTGCACTGACTATATTTGTTCCCCCGTCCTCTCTCTCTCTCTCCCTCCACGTAGCCTGCGTCCTATGATGCGGTGGAGCCGGTGGATCTAGAGGAGTTCCTGACGAGCCAGCTGCGTGGCGGAGACATGGAGCTGATGCAGGAGCTGGGAGAGTTCCCCGACGACGACTTGGAGGTGGAGCTAGTGGAGCGAGAGTGTCGCACCGTGCAGCACTCGGTCCCCGATGACGGGTAGGTGGACTGGACTGGGCATGCACACAAACACACACACACATGCGTACATGTGTACATGCATACATACATACACGTGCACAAACACACATATACAGGTGCGCGCACATGTGCACACACATGCACACAGATACATATATATACACATAGACACGGGCACATACAACTATACACACACACACACTGACACACACACACGCACACACACACTCACACACACATGCCCACACACACATACAGGGGGTTATCATGGTGCACATGCAGCTTGTGTGTGTGTGTGTGTGTGTGCGCGTTTGTGTGTGTGCGCGTTTGTGTGTGCGCGCGTTTGTGTGTGTGTGTGTCTGTGTGTGTGTGTGTCAGAGAGACACAGAGAGAAAGAGGTTGGCATTTTGGCTGGCCCACATTCAGAAAAGCAGGCTACACAGCATAAAGTTAGTTCTAAAAGGTGTCAACACTCACTTTTTGCATACTTTAGCAGGGAGGATCTGAACTATACTGCCTTTGTGAGACTAACTTTGACAAATGGTTTTCCTGCCTTCAATTTTTCCCACTCTGATGTCACTCAGAAATACGTGCAGTGTTGTCATATTAGTGGGGCTGTCTGCACAGACATTGTGAGGTATTGTCTATTGTAATGTCTGAGACTAAACAAAAATACTGAAATGCTTCAGCTGAAGTGCCTCAGCCCTTGGGCTGCCAGGGTCATGTGAAACACTGCACTAGTCACATTGTAATGTCCTCATTCATGGAACATTCAGACTGGATTGGGTTTTCTCTCATAAATTGTTTTTTTTGCCTGCTTCTCCAACTGTGTGTGTGTGTGTGCGTGTGCGTGTGCGTGTGCGTGCATGTGTGCATGTGGGCATGCGTATATGTGTGTGTGTGTGTGTGTGTTTGTTTCTGTGTGGAGTCATGGGCTTAACCACTGCTGTTGATTGCTTGGAAGATACAAACTTCATTAGTCACTCTCTCTCTCTCTGTCAATGGGGATTTTTTTTTCAATTGGTATTTCTGTGTGTCATCAGGGCGGAGCTTGACCCACATGTGAGAGACTGTGTACAGAGCTACACGCAGCCTTGGCTAATTGTGAGCAGGAGGTAAGGTCAATAACAGTTTACTTCAGTGCATTTTAACTTTACATTAATTTTACTGGTTTCTTCTTTCTCTGACATGATATGTGCATTCATAGTAAATCTGCCTAACTGCTGAAGTTCCCCATCAGTGGTCATCTTAGACCATGAAGATGAATTACATTTCAAGTGTTTTCAAGTAAAGATCATTGGAATAATTAAAATGCACATTACCAAGCTGAATGGAATCCTGGGTATTATGTGTTGTGTATTGTATGATGTAAAGTGTACTTTTGCGAATACCATAAGGTATTGCTGTATGAGGTGCGTAGATGTTTTTCTCTTGAGGGACACTTGTGAAGGCCATGGCCTCCTTGGCCTCTACTCTGGTTCTGCACAGGTGTCAAGGAGATGGATGGACTGCCTATTCGGAGCGTGTAGGCCTCCACAAACAGCTACAGAGGCAGGTCTTCGAGTCTGACCTGCAGCCTGGAACGCAGGAGCCAGCGGTATGATTATTAATTAGATTGTACTTTCACTTTCAACTTTCTTGTTGGATTGTGTTTGGCATCTGTGAACACAGAGGGTACTATGGAAGTAATAATTAGTAAAATCATGAAATAACATCACTTCAACAACAGTCACAGATATATGTCATCATCAGACACAGGGTCTTTTTTTATAACTGCTCTTTGTGCTACCAGATGATATTTTCACATCTTGAACCATCTATTGGTGAATCAACATCTTTGGTGTGTTGCATGACATGTAGTGAAATCAACTGTCTAAGCTCAGTTTGGTTGCGCGCGTCTACCCCTCACTACCGTAAATGAAATGTCATAAATAGGGCAGATGTGGCCTAGTTGTTAGAGAGTTTGTCTGGGGATCAGAGGGTCGCAGGTTTGAATCCCTGGAAGAATGGGCGTAAACAACTAGTGCTGCACCCATGCAACCAGGCCTGAAGTGCCCTTGAGCAAGGCATGTAACCCCACACTGCTTCAGAGTATGTACCTAAATAACTTTAAGATGCTCTGGATAAGAGCGTCAGCTAAGTGTAATGTAATATAAAAACTACTTCTAAAACTTCTTCAGTTCTGAAGATAATGCAGAAGAACCTGTTCTGTGCTGTTGCTGCTGCTGTTATCAGCATTCAAATCGTCTTGTCTGTCATGTGGGCCCTTTAGTGCCTGCTTTACTCCAGGCTGTCTGCTTGTTTAAACTAGAACAGACTTGGTGGTGTACTTGAGCCAAGCCGTCTAACCCTAAATTCCTTTTCTTATACTTTAGTCCTCCGCTGAGGTAAATATAAATCTGAAAGTGAAAGAGTCTGGAGGTACTTTATTGTCTTTAAGTGTTTTACGATGTAATGTCCCAGTCTGGTAGTCAGGGAGACACCCACATTGACTTAACAAATACTAGAGATAGCGAAACTTTTTTTTTCTTTGTACTTTATTGTGCTCTTTCAGCTTTCAAACATCAGTTGACAATCCATGCTCATTAATTCATGAAATATAGATAGCGAAACTTAATGTCTTTTAATAGGCCTAGATGGTTGCCCATATAGGCAGGGTGTTGACGGGTATCAGATCCTACAGGTGTTCACCTGCATGAAGCCGCCCCATTGCATCATAACCGGAATAGATTTAGCACAAAGAACATTCCAGAGATAAGCAGACTAGATTAGGTGTCTTCACAATATACAACTTGCACTATTACAGTGTCTTTGTTATCATCATCTGTTTCACCATGAATGTATCTTACGCAATTATGAGATTTTAATAGGAGCACACATTTGATAGGCTGTTTGTCATGGTATTGTAGCATTTCGCTAAAACCAGATACTGTGTGTATGTTCCCGAACTATAGAGAGAGGTAGAAACAGAGTGTGTTTGATCTGAATGTAAAGACAAAGGCCTCAAAATAAACAAAAAGCCTTCAAGGCGTGGTTATATAATGTATTTATCTTTGTGTATTTTCGTATGTTATCTCAAAGCACACAGCAGTGCTGGTTGGGAGCAGCAGAAAGTGGAGTTTAAATGAGAGCGAGACGGTGTGAATTGAGAAAAGTTGTGTGAAGGAAGGATGGCGAAGGGAGGTGGAGCTATGTAGAGGGAGGAAGGGTGAGAAATGGGGAGAGAAAGTAGGGAGGGGGGGGGTAAAAGAAAGAAAGTGTCCCTGTTTCTCTATTACCAGCATCTGGGATTGGAACCCCTTCCTGTTTGTCCAAGGCCCTCCACACAATGAAGCATGAATATTCATTCATAGTCCCTCTCTCTCTCCAACCGTCCTGCCCGCCTCCTCTCCCTCCTTCTCTGCCTCTCTCTCTCTCTCTCTCTCTCTCTCTCCCTCTCTCTCTTTCCTTCCCTCCCTCTCTCTCTCTCTCTCTCTCTCTCTCTCTCTCCCCCTCTCTCCCTCCCTCTTTCTCTGCTTCCGCCCCGAGCGCTGTCCTGCCAAGTATTAATTATCCCAGCCACGGAGCCCTTGTTTCAGTGGTGAACTTCTCATCAGCATCCAAGCCTGGCCGCGGGAAAGAAAACAAGCCCATTGTCAGTGCTGTTACTCTCCTGGCCAAAGGCATGCAGCTCTGCCAGCGTTCCCCTCCACTTAGTCTGGGTTCAGTCTATCTGTCCAGTGGACATATGGGCCTCAGAGGATAAACAGGAAAAACATTGCTATTAGCCCTTTTGGGTGTTTATCTAACACACTTTTATGCAGTAGGGCTTTTTGTTGATATGGGAATAGTGATGTCTAGTTGTCTAGTCTCATATGTTTTCATTAGTGTTTTTTTTCTCAAATGCAATGCTATCCTTGTGATAAAACTAGTCTCATATTGTATGTGTCTCATGGTACAGACATAGCAACAGAAAACATGCATTGAGAAATTGAAATTATTTCTGTAAGAAATACACTTTACACAATTTAAACACTTTAAAGGCTGGATTAAGGCTACTTTTGCCCAACTGGTGGAAATCACACTGTCAAAGTACAGGTGAGGTAAGGTCAGGTATACTTTATTGTCCCAAAGAGGGAAATTTGTCTTGGGCTACAGCCACTGCAGTGCATAACACAGACATGACCAGAGAGAGTACAGTCGACGCAACGTACAAGTAGGAAAGAATAGAAAGCTTGCTGCTTGTACTCCGATGCAAATGTGTGTTTTGGTATGAGGGTGTAACCACTGTTGTGTTTTAATGGCGTGTCATCAGTGCATGGGTAATCTCATGCTGAGGCATGGGGGCTGCCAGAAGGAATGCATTTTTTTTGGCAAGACAGGAAGTGATGTCATAATGGGCTGAATAATTGCATGGCTATCCTCTGGTATTTTACATGGGCAACAGTGCACATCCCATGAGTTTTTAACTATGTGCAATAGAGATCTTCCCGTGCAGTCCAGCCCGAGGCCTGAACTGGTACCATTCTGTTTTTAGTACATATGCGTGATATGAAATAAGTGTGTACTGCTTATTGTCTTTGGGGGAATGATGAAAAATTAGAAAAATGTGTCTCTCATCTCATGTTTCAATTTTGCATCCCATGGTCCAGGTGAGGTCTCCGTCTCTGGCGGTGTTGTGCGATGAGTCCAGCCGCACCACGCTCACCTCCTCGGACTTCAACCTGCGGGCGCTGCAGCCGGACGCTCGCGTGGACAGCCTGCTGCGCTTCAGCAACCCCGAGGACTTGGACCGCTTCAACCAGGAGGGCCGGCAGAACCAGCGCCACCCAGAGCTCTTTGCCCTCTACCCGCCCGCCGACGAGGTAGATAAATGTCTCTACCAAACAAACAACAACAATACTGCTTCTACTACTACATCTACTATTGCTGCTACTACTACTACTACTACTACTACTACTACTACTATTGCTGCTGCTGCTGCTGCTGCTGCTGCTACTACTACTACTACTACTACTACTACTACTACTACTTACTACTCAGGCCTACCCAGAGAAATGGCTGGGCTCCTGAAAAGATCCAATTATTGGGCCCTCAAGCTTTCATGATCATTCCCCTAATGGCCGGTTCTGCTTCTAGTACTAGTAATAATAATAACTGGAAAACCACTTGGAGACCATAGACATTCGCCAAGTAGTTCACAAGAACATATACATGCATTAAGAAGATCTTCACTTTTACATGAGCTGACAACACCATAGCTCCTCTAATTGAGTTTCATTCTACATACAGCTTTACTTTATTTTTTTCAATCTGTTGTTAAGCGTTTGCTATCCATTGATAGCTGTTGGCCATTGATTTAGAAATCACACACTGATACTGATGAAATAATACAAAATAATAGCAGACTGTTTACTATAATGTAGAAATTAGTAAACTATTATGCGTATAAGTAAACTAAGTTAGTGAACTGTAAGGGATCCTTTTTTATAAAAAACAAAACATTTATCAGAAAACCCTGATTATTTCCATAATGTCTTGCAGCAGCTTTGGTGTTAATCCCACACAGTTGAGGCTTGTGAGTTGCCAAAGTGCTGTTGAGCCTCCGGCGTGATAGTTGTTTTAGTCTTGACAGCCGAGTGCTTTGGGGTGAGATTGTGACCACATGCTTCCACTTGAGCTGAGTAGCAGCCCTCAATCAGCGTCACATATAAACATGATCCTTATGAGACCACTGAACATGATGTTCTCACATACACACACACACACACACACGCGTGCACACACACACACAGACACACACGCACACACACACACACACACACACACACACACACACACGCGTGCACACACACGCGTGCACACGCACACACACGCGTGCACACACACGCGTGCACACACACACACACACACACACACACACACACACACACACACACAAACAGACACACGTGCACACACACACATTCTCTATTTCTCTGTCATTATGAGACTACTAATCATAATATCCTCTCTTCTCCTCTTCTCCCTAAATACACACATTTCTCTCTCTATCCCTCTCTCTCTCTCTCTCTCACTCTCTCTGTATCTCTCTCTCTCACTCTCTCTGTATCTCTCTCTCTCACTCTCTCTCTGATTCTCTCTCTCTAACTCTCTCTCTCTCTCAGGATGATGCAGTAGAGATTCGGCCCAAGCCAGAGTGTCCCAGGGAGCACATCGGTCACCGCATTTATGTTCGATGCCAGGCTATCAAGTAATGACTCCCTCTCCTTCAGTGTCATTGCATTTCATTTCATTTGATAGCCTCAATTCATGACCACAGGAAGAAAGGGATACTCAGGGCCAGTTGGTTTTGTGGCATCCTGTTCAGACAGACCTCTCTATTTAAACACCTACAGTATAATAATCACAGCTTCAGAGTTAAGTGAAAGGCGGCCCAGAAAGCTGTTCGCAGAAGCACAGTGGAGTGGCATACGCATGTCTGTAAAGGGTGCAGCATGTACTGTGCATTAAATAATTCAATACTGCTTCAGGGTATGGGTGTAATTGGTATATTATGAACATCAAAACAAGGCAAATCATGGAGAAAATAGCTGAATGTAATGCTGCCTGTAGTATTAATAGGGTCTTGATTGGTGAGAAACTGGAGGTGAAGGTAGGGGGTCAATTTTAATTAAATCCCCTGTGCAGTGAAAGCTTATGATTTCCTGTCAATTAATTGTAGCAGTCTTTGTACTCAAAATAAAAAATATCATGAGCAGCATATTATCCTGTCATCTAAAGCCTTTAAAAGCCCATGCATTTTTATTGTTATTAAACACAGAACAGCAGTGGTCTAATAGGGCAGCCATGTTTAAATGCCTCTGTTGTAACTTTCTCTCTTTCTCTCCTTCTGTCTTTCTCCCTGTTTCTCTCTCTCTTTTTCTGCATCTGTTTTCTGATTTGAACAGATTTGAGATCGATATCGAGCCAATATTTGCAAGCATGGCTCTGTACGACCTCAAGGAGAAGAAGAAGGTAAGCGTTTTCTCCTCCCATCTCAGCTTGGCCAGAAAGCAGAAGGGGGTGGGTGGGTGGGGTTCTTGTTGTGGAGACGCAAAACGTAGCCGTCGGTATCCTTGAGACCCAGGGCCGTGAGAAATTCCTCCGCACTCGTCTGTCATTGTCTCACTTGTCTATTTTGTGTGGAGAGCCCTCTGAAGATTACTGTATATATGAGTGGTTCACTGCCAGAGGGTCTTCCAAAGCATCACAGTGACATGACAGTGATGGACTGCACACATCATAAGCCAGAGTTTGAGAGTGGTGGCCAGAAGATTATGACATGAGTTGCTTTGTGAGCCTCAGCCTTTGTTTGAAGGCTTTATGTCCAGCATGTCGGATAACTAGTGCCACGTTCCAGAAAACTCTGAGATCCACACCCAATAAGCGGGGGCTTTCCATGAAGTGGCGTCAGTTACAGTTACATGTAAGAAATATATAATGGTACTGTAACTTAAAGGAAAAAAAAGGGCCTTTCTTGTGAAGGGAGGGGCAGCAGTCCAAAAAGTACAAAAAACAGACCCAAGAGTAAACCTGTTCTACCTCAAAAATTCAGGGCATCTTTGTAGGTTTATACGTGTGTTTCATACCACACATTTAGTCTATTCAGAGGAAGCCAGATTGTGACCAAATATGTAACAGTCTACTACATCCTTGCAATGTGAGGTACAGATGAATTTTGTATGATTGTTGCCAAACAAAACAGGTGATTAAACAGCATCTGTGCCATCTAAAGCAGCCAGGCAGGCAGTTGGTTCACATCTGTGACCCAGTTACGTCCGGCCGAAATCATGAAACACTAAAAATATCAGAGAGAGAGAGAGACAGAGAGAGACGGCAAATTGTAAAGCCGAGAAGAAACTATTACGCAGAATGGCTGTTTGAGTGCTGCTGTTTGAGCAGTGATTGAATTTTTTGAAAAGTGTTGTCAAAAATTGCTGTGAGGCCACAAGAAGAAGAAGTGAATTTTTCACGTGGCGTCTGTTGCCAAAAACCTCAAGCACGCGGCGTTCGCCCTCTTGTGTTCTTGATGTGGTGTAGATGAAAATAAACGCTCTGTTGCAAATGAAGGGAGTCGACCCAGCTGTGGAGCAGACACCAGAGCTCCCTGAAGCCCTCACTGTGATGTGTGTGTGTGTGTGTGTGACGTGCCTTCCCGGCAACAGGATATTGTATGTCATTGCCCCGAGGAGGGGCCGATCTCTCTCTCTCTCTCTCTCTCCTAGCGAGGAGGGACATATTAAGTGAGCCTCTTTGACCCAAAGCGTGATCGACTGAGTAGAACATGATAATAAATGACACATTAACCAGCAATGCTTTTAGCTTGTTGTCTTTTGCCAGTGTTGCCTTTTAATGTGATGTGATGATACAGCAAGATACAACATCAACATACAACATCAAACAACATGAGATTTTTGACTTTAAAATCCTGTCCTCAGGGGTGTGCATGTGTAGTTTTTTGTTGAAGTAGTATGTGTGTTTTGTGTGCTCTGTGATGTGCTGAGGTCAAAAGCACCATTTCGACCGGGGTGTGTAGATGGGCGTTGGGGAATGAAGTGTAATGTAATCCCTCAGGAGCTGGACGTTGGGGTTTCATGCAAATGAAATGCTCTCATATTTGTGTAGTGCAGGGTTTCTTTGTGTCTGTGTGTTTGTGCACTAGACTTTGCATAGGCATGTGCTTTCATTTGTGCATGTGTGTATGTGTACGTGCTCTTCTACTTGACTGTGACACTGTGACTGTGTCTGTGTGTGTGCAAGGGAGCACGTGCACTGAGGACTCTGTGTGTGTGTGTGTGTGTGTGTGTGTGTGTGTGTGTGTGTGTGTGTGTGTGTGTGTGTGTCCTTGCCCTGTGAGGAAAACAATGGCTAGAATTCTTTGAAAAGCATCATTATTTCAAAATTTGCTTCCTGTTGCAGACAACACACAGGGGCAAAGAAAACACACACACACATAGACACAGACACACACACACACACACACACACAGACACACACACAGACACACACACAGACACACACACAGACACACACACAGACACACACACAGACACACACACAGACACACACACAGACTCACACACAGACACACACACGCTGGCTCAGTCCTTTCTGCAGAGGTCAGAACTCTTTTTGTTCTCTCTGCGGCCAACACTAGATCTCAGAGGACTTCCACTGCGACCTGAACTGCGACACATTTAGGGGATTCCTGCGTGCCCACACACCCCGTATCGACCCATCCAGCCAGGCCAAGGCAGCCATCTTCTCCATCACACAACCCTCCCAAGACATCTACCTGGTCGTCAAGGTAATGGTTACACCTATGGTGGCTATATTCTCTCTGGTGTAACACCTATATGTCTGTACCCCTATACACTTGCCTAATGAGGCCCAAAGGAGCCAGAATAGTCAAATATAACATGAACCAAAATCATCATGACTTTTCCACAGTCAAAACATGCTAAATTCATACAGCTAAGCATTGCATGTTTTGACACGTATTACATGAAATTTTATACTGATAGTACAAACAAATGGTAAACTAGGAATGTTGGCACATCATTTGCAAGATTTGCATGTAATCATGCACTACTGCTGCTTTCTGTGTACACACGTTGTATGCATAAGCAGACTAATGTAACGGTGTGTGTGTCTCTATCTGTCTCTGTCTGTCTCTATCTGTCTGTCTGTCTGTCTGTCTGTCTTCCTGTCTGTGTTTTCAGATTGAGAAGGTGCTTCAGCAGGGTGAGATTGGGGAGTGTGCTGACCCCTACATGAGCATGAGAGAGAGTGATGGGGCTAAGGTAACCTCCCTCTATTCTAGTCATTGGCCCACTGATACAGTATGTGTCGATCATATTATGCACATTCCTGCATCCTTGACCATACGGTCCTGTAAAGTATTTTGTTTTGTTGACTATTGATAGAGACTATACCACACAGTAGACACTGATACAAATTCAACAGTGGCACATATCAGCATATATATAGTAAATATGTAAAGTACTACAATAATAATATAATTATAATTATAAAATCTCAAATAAAAACCTTTTACCAGTTAAAAACAACAGCATGTAGCTTTACTATTAAATTCCATTTTGCCGTTATGGTGACTACCAGTAGTAGTATGTACTACAGTATGTTACAGTGACCACTTCTAGTACGTCATGTGTCTGTAATGTGTCATTCTAGAGTAAGGAGAAGCTGGAGAAGCTGCGGGGTCAGGCGGAGCAGTTCTGCCAGAGGCTGGGCCGCTACAGGATGCCCTTCGCCTGGGGAGTGGTCAACATCATGAGCGTCTTCAGCGCCACGCTGGAGAGGGACACCAGCGACACAGACAGCCTCAACGGTCAGCCAGAATAGATATGTAGTAGTATGTCACATAGTCAATAGTATGTCAATAGTATGTCAGTAGTATGTCACAAAAGTGAGTACACCCCTCACATTTTTGTACATTTTTTTATTATATCTTTCCATGTGAGAAGTCTGAAGATATAACACTTTGATACAATGTAAAGTAGGTGTAAGCTGTACACTGCCTACTTTACATTGTAAAAGTGTTATATCTTTAAACTTCTCCCATGGAAAGATATAATAAAAAAAGTACAAAAATGTTAGGGGTGTACTCACTTTTGTGACATACTGTAGGTAGATAGGCAGTTACTGCATGCGTACCAATAACACCAATAGTCTATATAGAATACCATCATAACCAATTGTTAAATTGGCTTTTGTAAGGAGGGGGAGCCCTCCTTTACTCACAGTGGTCAATATCTCACTATACTGTATTACTATAAATGCTGTAGCAGAGGGAGCTCAGTTCTGGCTGGTTGTATTGGTGAGGAGGGGGGAGCTGAGCTGTGGAGGGCTGCAACTCTGATCATAACTGATGTGCATCCATAATAGCACTATAGCATGTCCTCTTACCAAGTGAATGACATTTTTTTACTGGAAACACCATCAGTCTTTTTTATAGGGGATATTCTTAGATGTATGTTGTGAATTACTTTATATAAAACCTTTCAGAGTGACATGGTACAAAATAATGTGATTTTAAACACTTATTTGGGATAATTTGGTAGCAAGTAAACAGGCCGTATTACTGTCCTTTGACATAAAAAAGATGTGTATATAATTTATGTGGTTAACAGGTAAAGGCAGCTTGGAAAGGAGGGCCTATCTGCCGCGACGAAACTCTGACCGCTTCTCCTTCATGGAGGAGCAGTACAATATGTCAACGTTCAAACCGGCCAACATCACCATCAACACCCTCTTCAAACAGGTCCGTCACATGGACAGACACAAGAGCACACTTGAGCATGTACCCTTTTACATGCTAACAACTAACATTTAGAGTCATCACACATATCTCTTATACCTGTGTGTCAAATCTGAATATAGAGCAGTATGTGATGAAGTCAGTCATACGCATGCACATTTGGTGTTGGTGTTTTCACTTAGGTCATGGTCAGTGAAAGAAAGGTTGACTTGATACCTTGATGGCAGAGTAGACCTATCATTCTTGATTCGTATCTTTATCACTTATTGTATCATTGCATAATTGTAATTTTGGCAGAACTCATTTATTGAATCACCCTGTCTTCCTACCTAGCAATGGCTGTACCAGTCTCACTTCTCAACATTACTGTATTTGCCAAAGACACTTGCCTCATTGCCTCGATCAGGCTCCTATTTATTACTACGTGGCACTTTATTTATTTGGCCTATTTATGTGTTCAGGAGGGTGACCGTCTAAGCGATGAGGATTTGTTCAAGGTTCTGGCTGACATCAAGAGAGCGTCAGTACAGCGACGGACTAAGACAATACCAGGTAAGAGCACACCCTCAAATTTATATTCAGTGTTTCAAAACCAGACCAGACACCTTCTATCCATTTTGGTCATTTATCACCCGAAACATACTTTGGACACTGTAAACAAGGTACAGGGACAGTGCCTCTAGAGCAATGTGTGGTTAGATGCCTTGCTCAAGGGCTGAAGATGAGGGAGCAGGAGAGTGCTGGTTATTCCCCTTTCAACATTTTTCCTATTGGTAGATGAACTCAAACATATGACCTTCTGATCCCATGACCATCTCCTTAACCATTAGCCACAGCTGCCCCAGTATTTCAGTACATTTTGTTGAAATGTGTAGATTTTGGTGTAGGTGCAGGTGTTTTTAATGGTGTATTTTTTCTCTTCAGGTGTTATCAAACTGGAGGTACTACCGGCCCAGGAGAGCATGCCAGGCTGCCTCTCTCCTGAGCTCATCCCTGTACGACCCGTGCCCGAGAAGAACCCTCGGCTCATCAAGGAGGTTCTGGAGTTCCCCTCTAGTGATGTCTATGTCCCTCACTGCATTTACAGGTCATTACTTACACACACACACACACACATACACACACACACTCACTCACACGCTCACTCACACAATCACACAGCTTACTCTCTATAAAACCACAAAAGAGGCAAAAGTGCTGTTGAGTCATTTTTCACTTAGCTGCTTACCCCAGTGTTGTTGGCCTATAAACTCGTGACCTTTGTCTGCCTTCCCACTGTTGAGCACTCTGCTGAGTTGCTGTTCTGTGATTTCTCTCATGAAACTCTGCTTTCCCCTTGTGGAGTATTGAGGTAGTGCAGCAGCTCCCCAGCCCCATCTGAAGCCCAAATCAGTTCCAGACTATTTTTTAATAAGCTGTCATGAGTTATTCTGTATGGTAAAGCCCAGAAGTTCTCCAGATCACGACATGAAGTCTGCTGTTATTTTCTGTAACCTTCACATTTTCCATTTTTTTTCTTCTTCTTCTTCTTCTTCTTCTTCTTCCCCCTCGAACAGAAACCTCCTGTTTGTCTACCCTCAGCGCTTCAATGTGGCTAATCGTCTGACCTCGGCCAGGAACATCACCGTAAAAATCCAGTTCATGAGTGGCGAAGAGCCTAGCTGCGTTCTGCCTGTGAGTCACATTGAACAAAGTCATTCATCGGTTTGTTTCATTGGCTAAATAAGTCTTTTGATGCGGTACTTTACTGAGACAACTCTTTCAAGTCACCATTCAGCTCACCACCTCTCGTCCAGAAATGAAAGAACCTTTTATTAGATTGCATTACATTACACTTAGCAGACACTTTTATTGGAAGTGATTTAGAAGAGAGTACACGAATCAAGCTACAGATTTGCAGAGAAGAACAGAGTAACACACCACACCACAACAAGGTACTGAGTACATAAAAAGCAAAAGCATAACAAAGTAACAAGGTGCAGAGAAGAGAAATACATTTGCAAAGTACAAGGGTAGATATACCGTGATGTACTTGTTTTGTTGGTGAAGTAGATAAGGTACGGAAGTAGTTTAGTACATCAATAAGAAACAAAGTAACTAATAAGTGTTCTAATTTCTATCTTTAGGTCATATTTGGCAAATCCAGTGGGCCAGAGTTTGTCACAGAGGCCTATTCAGCAGTGACTTACCACAACAAGCAAGTATCTCCAATGCAGTGTCATGCCTTACAGTGTTTATAAAAGCCTATGTGGTCCTCAAACTCCAATAATGTAGATTATAATTTGTAATTTTAATTTAAATAAATAAATCATTTTTGAGTATATAATTTTAACACGGCCCGAGTGTCATCATTAGGAAAGAAAAAAATGTTTTGGGCTTATGAGGCTTTCAGCCAACAGTGACAATATGATCAAGGAATAATAAGCCTGTATTGGCCCACAGGTCTCCAGACTTCTATGAGGAGGTGAAGATCAAGCTCCCGGCCAAGCTGACAGAGCGCCACCACCTGCTCTTCACCTTCTACCACATCAGCTGCCAGCAGAAGCAGAGCCAGGCGGGTGCTGTGGAAACTCTCGTAGGATACTCAGTGAGTAACCCCCGCCCCCCCCCCAAAAAAAGGCAGTCATGGCGGTCTAGTGTTTAGGGAGTTGTACTTGCAGCCAAAGGGTCACCAGTTCAGTTTCCCACACTGACAGGTGGTTGGGGAGAGTGACTAACCAGTGCTCTCCTCCACCCTACCCCGTAAGTCAATTAGTACATATATCTATCTATCTATGACTGAGGTGCCTTGAGCATGGCACTGTCCCCATGCACTGCTCCCTGTGCACCGTTGTCATGGCTGACCCCTGCTCACACGTGTGATGGGGATTGTTGTGTGTACTGTGTATTGTGTGCTGTATGGACATAATTAACAGTCACTTTAAGAAAATCCACTGAGCTCCTCTGCCTCCAGTTAGCCATTGCCAAGGCTTTAGTCTAGTGAGAGGGCCATTAGAGAAGATCTTCAGAGTTTCTTTAAATGATGGGAATCCATGTGGTTTTGTTTGGATTTTGAATGAAGAAAGATAGTCTAAGGTGGGGAAAATAGCTCATTTACATAGCTGAAGAACAAGGGTTTTCTATAATTGACTCATGCATGTTAATTTGTCATATCATCCTAATGTAATCCTCATTTTTCCTCATTTCATATGAAAATATTATAAAAGAGTAAAAAGATTATAGTTTCCATGTGCATTAGTACAGGAAAATGTAACACTCATAAAATATGAGTGAGATTACTTACATGTCATAGCAATCAGCACAAGTTATCAATGACCTAAAAATGCAGCCAGGCTTAGAATTGCAGTCGAGTAATGAGTGATTTGATATGTGATTAAAACTGCGATGAGATGACTGAAAATTGCCAGACAGCTGGTGGTTCCTACCCTGAGTATTACCTCCAGCCTTCTCATTGTGTATGCACCCACTGCAAATGGGACAGGAGAAACATCCCACGATTGTCCCAGGTCACTGCTCACTGTAACAGGATTATGGGCTGTTTTTCTCTCTTCAAATCAGGCCAAAGAAATATTTTACCAACCAGATCAGCTAACTGACAACATGATACTCGCAGATCAGGCTTTACTGTCTGACCCTTACTCTCTCTCTCTCTCTGTAATGCTTTTTAACTCTTTGTTGCATTTTTCATTACACGTACGTTGTGGTCGTTTCCTATATCATTTTGAATTTTTGATTAATTTCACTTCACTGTCTTTCTATGTTTTATTTATTAATATTATGATCATCATCATTATTTGTATTAGTAGTTATTATTGTTACTATTTATAATTATTATTATTGTTATTATTATTATTTATTGTTGTTTTTATTATTTGTAGAGCACTTGGAGGTCAACCATGGTCGCGTTAAATGTGCTGAATAAATGAATAAACTGAGCTGGCTTGGCCTGATCCCTGTGCTGTGTTGTGTTTGTCATTGCAGTGGCTGCCCATAGTTCACAATGAGCGGCTACAGACAGGCCAGTACTGTCTACCCATCGCCCAGGAGAAGCTACCAGTCAACTACTCCCTCCACTCCCCAGAGGTGAGCTTCATCTCAAACCATGTGTATTAAATCGTAATTAACCACATGTATATATTGCACTATTGATGAGGTGTCCTGAAAATGTATCAGAGCAACTGGACCCTGTGACTTAGCAAACAAACCCAACAATAGGACGATTGACTCAGCACTCAGGAAATATTAGAATAATAAACCTAAAGTGCTAAGTGTTCTCCCAAACAATAGTACTGTCTATTAGAATAAGGTTTGCAGTCAGGAAGGCTGAAATCTCTTCTCCCAAAGCTACTCTTCCTAGGTGCACAACTTGTATCTTGTGTTTTCTCAAAACTAACACATACCTCTCAGCGGCTGACCTCAGATCAGTGGTTAACTGACACCGGCCCTCAGAGTATTTTAGGTGCAATCCAATTTCACCAAGTAATCATTGTCCCTGTATCAATGTCAAGGGTTTTATCCAGGATTCACACGACACCTATCCTTCACCTGAAGATGTGAGCAAATCGTACCTTGTTGTACTAGAACTTTTGAAATGTAATGCGACCACATGCTATTGAAAGCGGTGTCCAAAATACTGCTTAGAAATAGGTGCGCCAACTTTGTCATTGCTCCAGGGATAATAATTACATGGTGAAATTAGATCATGTTGGTGTTTAGATGAGAGGAGAGGAGAGGAGAGGAGAGGAGAGGAGAGGAGAGTGGTTGTGAATGTTGGGTGCAGTGTGTGGTGTGTGATGAGGCTGTGGCTTATTTAACCCCTGTAGAGGATACCAGCTCAGGTCCCTCCTGTGAAGTGGATGGAGAGCCACAAGGGGGTGTTTAACCTGGAGCTGCAGGCAGTTTCATCAGTCCACACTCAGGTAAGCGATCTAATGCACCTGTAAACCATTATTTAGGTCCGTGTGTGCGCGCACACACACACACACACACACACACACACACACACACACACACACACACACACACACACACACACACACACACACACAGAAATTCACAAGCCTATCTACAGGTGCAAGCTGTCTCATCTGCCCTTCTTAACTGTCTTCCCACACACACATAAACACACCCTCCCAACACCATGCTACTGAATGAGCTACAGTAATAGCCTGGCTTTTAGCTCATCTGGTAGCGTATCTCGCATACCGGAGATGCTGTGGGGTTGCAGGTTCGAGGCTGAGTCTGGACTGCACAGGAAGACCTTGGTTACAAAGGCAACAGAATAAAATCAAGAAATCCACGAGGCTACACACAGGTGCAATTTTTCTTACTCTCCCTCCCTCTCTCCATCTTTTCATCCCTCCCTCCTTCCCTCCCTTACTCCCAAACCCCCTCACAGGACAACCACCTGGAGCGCTTCTTCACGCTGTGCCACGCTCTGGAGGGCAAGGTGACCTTCCCCATCCGCCTGTGTGATGAGAAGATCCCCGAGAACAAGGTGGAGCACGAGCTGAAGCTGAGCATCATCTCTCTGTCCTCCTCTCGCCTGGAGCCCCTCGTGCTCTTCCTGCACCAGGTGCTGGACAAGCTCTTCAGGCTCATCATGCAGCCCATGGTCATCGCCGGGCAGACCGGTGAGTGTGAGTGTCTGTGTGTGTGTGTGTGTAGAGTGTGTGTAGACAAGCTCTTCAGGCTCATCATACAGCCCATCACCATTGCCGGACAGACAGGTGAGTGTGTGTGTGTGTCGGTGTGTGTCGGTCTGTGCCTGTTTGTGCCTGTGTGTCTGTGTGTCAGAGGTCATAGCCTCATACGCACATATCCTAACTTGAGACATATCAACATTATTAATGCTGTTACTATATGCTATTGAATTAACCATTAACAAAAGCAGTACACAAGGGCTGCCATTGCTAATTATTAAACACAATATGGTATTTTAAAACCCTCAGTCCCTCAATGCAAATCTCCCTTCTTCTCCTCTTCTTCCCTATAGCCAACCTGGCTCAGATCGCCTTCGAGTCGGTGGTGTCCATCGTCAACAGCCTCCACAACAGTCAGGAGCTGGACCGGGATCAGCAGGGGAGGAACTGCCTGCTGGCCAAATACCTCTACTACGCCTTCAGACTGCCTGAGTCTCAGGGAGACGTCATCACCACAGGTGGGGTGATTGATAACCTGCAGTATATGTTTGTACCGGCAGTACAGTGGTCTCCTGCTATATTGCGGTTCACCTTTTACAGTCCTGCTACATCGCATATATGCATGCTGTGTCACTATGCATGCTAAAGAAAGGTAAAAAAAAGTTTGTGTTTCACAAAGCCCAATATGGTGTCCTCCAGTATCTTGTTTTATCTACACCCTAAAGATGTTCAGTTTACTGTCAGAGCAGACCAAAGACATTTTTTAAAACAAAATTAAAACATTTTCTTAAATTTGTTATTACAATAGTTGCGGTGCAAATGATTTTTGACTTGGTGATTAATAGACTACTTGCTGCAGCTCTTTTAAGACACACTTTGAGTCTAATTGGGCTGTCTCTCTCTCTTTCTCCCTCTCTTGCTTGCTCTCGCTCTAACTCTTGCTCTCTGTCTCCCTCCCTCCCTCTCTCCCCCTTTCTCTCTCTCTCTCTCCCCCTCTCTCCTAATGTGTGGTCAGGTGGTCACCAGCTGCATCCAGAGGGCCGCTACAGCACGTTGGGCAGGTCCACGGCCACCACGGTGGGCAGCCTCCTGCTCCAGTCCAGGGTCCGCAGCAGCAGCAACCCCGACATCCCGGGGCCACAGTCAGCCGAGGACGCCGAGGTCAAGAGCATCCTGTCCAGCAAGGTGCTAACACACACACACACACACACACACACACTGTACTCCCTCCCCACACATCAGAATCAGAATCAGTTTTATTGGCCATGTATATACATATATAAGGAATTTGACTCTGGTAGATGTTAGCTCTCTACACATTTGACATATATACACGTAGTAGTACACATATAATACAATGTACAATGCAATGCAATACAATACAATAAAAAGCTTAAAAAATGCGCGTGTGTGATAGGGCTTTATATACATTTTGACCTTACCATGCAATGACTTTAGAAGACGCTTTAACACTGTGTTTGAATTTGGTTGCAGGGGGCCAACCATCCCAGTTTCCGCATGTCAACATACGTTGATGCAAGCACTCATCAGCAGGGGGCGACAAAATGCACCAGTAAAAAGGTACCAGTTCTCAGCCTTTGAAATTTGTTATACAATAATAAGAGCTTTAAACATGTCAAACATATTGCTGAATAAAATGTGTTTTTGTTTCTCAGATGTATTCCTGATGTGATCGTTAATGTCTTTAAAATGATAGCTCAGCTCTTATTTGTAAGATTAGACCACTAAACTGTAGTACATCAGTCTCCAGTGGCTTAAGTGCAACCATATGGAGATGCCATTTTACATGTCATATATGCCTATTACAATGCCAGAGCTCATTCTCATCATCATTATTATTTTTTTAAAGCAATTCCATGAAGAGCTCGCCCTCCAAATGGTGGTCAGTACTGGAGTATGCCGTGAAAACGCCTACAAATATGCCTGGTTCTTTTTTGAACTCCTGGTAAAAAAAAACACAAACTTTTATGTGTGTGTGTGTCTGTCTGTCTGTCTGTCTGTCCGTCTGTCTGTGTGTGTATGTGTGTGTGTTTGTCGTTCAATCAGCAATTTCACTGTATGTCTTACTTTGCCCAGTATGTCTATGCATGTGACAAAAAATATCCTTGTATCTGCTGTCTGTCTGTCTGTGTGTGTATATGTGTGTGTTTGTGTTTTTCTTTGTGCGTGCACATAGCTATGCATGTGTGTTGTCATTGGTTGTATCAAATCTCTACAGTTTCGTCAATGTAATGTGTATATGTGTGTATGTGCACGTTCAGGTGAAGAGTATGGCCCAGCACATTTCTCAGATGGACAGGAAAGCCGTGGCTCGCCGAAGCCGGTTCTCCGACCGCTTCAAGGACGACATCACCACCATCGTCAATGTGGTGACCGCCGAGATTAGCAACAGCCTCTTCAAACAGAAGGTAGCTTAGCATGGACTAAGGCAGATTTTCACTTATATTACTGAATTATTTGTTTCAAGGCACAGCAGTTGTTTGCTGCTCTGATAGACACTTCTTTGGCTA
This sequence comes from Setipinna tenuifilis, assembly GCA_030347295.1. Classification (NCBI taxonomy): domain Eukaryota; kingdom Metazoa; phylum Chordata; class Actinopteri; order Clupeiformes; family Engraulidae; genus Setipinna; species Setipinna tenuifilis. The sequence continues at coordinate 22,854,536 of CM059284.1, forward strand.
ATACAGGTTATGCCAAATGTAGAGGCTTTTTCAAGTCATTTTGAAAAATAATCTAAGTGAAACCATGGTAAAAATATCATATATTTTATGTGTGACTACATGCTGACAGACCACATTTTGAGACGTTTTGGGTTATCGTTCATCATGTGTGTGTTCTCTGCTCACAGGAAACGGAACAAGCTGAGAAGATGAACATCAGTCTTGCCTTCTTCCTGTACGACCTGATGTCTCTCATGGACCGAGGCTTCGTCTTCCAGCTTGTCAAGTCCTACTGCAACCAGGCAAGGACAGCAGACCTCTTTCAGCCATCGCGACATCTAGTATACCAACTTCTGTTGGTGTTAAAATTTCAGGGTTAAACATTTGGGAGTTATTTCAACACTCCAATTTTTGTTGTTTAGGATGATGTTAGTCTCTTAAGGTGTTCTATCAGAACGTTCTTTAACAGAAGCTATGTCTTCTGAGGCTCTCTTGTGTCAGGATGTTAACCCTGCTAACCTGTGAACTCTGACCTCCAGATGAGTGCCAAGGCCGTGTCCATGGCGACGGTGATCAGCGTGAGGCTGGAGTTCCTGCGTATCCTGTGCAGTCACGAGCACTACCTCAACCTCAGCCTCTACTTCAGCAACCCTGCCTCCGCTCCGGCCTCGCCCTGCCCCTCCATATCCTCACAGGTACATACACACACACACACCCTCGCCTTGTCACACACACACACACACACATACATAAACATGCACACACACATTTGTATCTCATTCCCTGATTTTATATCATGCTCTCTGTTTTTTTTTAAATCCCATCTGTCTGTATATCTGCCTGCCTGTCTGTCCGTCAATCAGCAATTTCACTGCATGTCTTACTTCACCCAGTATCTCTATGCATATTATAAATACATTTCCTTTTGTTCTTGTATCTGCAGACTTCAAGTTCCTGCAGTTTCCAGGACCAGAAAATCCTGTCCATGTTCGATCTGTCTTCTGAGTTCAAACAGCAACATTTCCTGACGGGCCTCCTGTTGACTGAGCTGGACGCAGCCCTGGAGATGGAACATGAAGGGTTAGTCCTTCAGTATTAAACATGCTCACCTGTGGAAAGCATTTTTTGCGACTGAACATAGGCCTTTCTACCCTGGGCCCGCCCATACTGCCTCTGATGCTACATTGAATTTTGCGTTCCAGTCAGTCTGCCCAACCTGCCTATTCTCAGTTTTCCTGGTCCAGAAAAATCTGGAACCAATGAAAAATGAACGCTACACATATGTCATCGGAATCAGTGGTCTGATTGGATGTAGCTCTGTCCAGTAGTAAACGGAGGTATTTGAAAGGTGCCTGTTAATCCCGCCTCTGAGAACTTCCTGTCTATGGGAGGTTTGCCAGACCAAACTCTGTCTATGAGCTTGGTGCAACAGCCAGGCTAAGGCTTTTCCACATGGGCAGTTAAAGTAAAGTAGCAGAGACTCGTTAGAAGTAGCCTATTGCTAACGAATTGCATCAGCACAGTTACTGTGTAAATATCAGTGTACTTGTATAACAATAATATAGACATTGTATTGTATTATATTCTGTTCTAATATTGATCTGAATATAAACTGACCTGTTTGCAGATCTATATTTGATTCTGGGCATATGTGTGGGTCATTACTGACTCTTCTGGTTTTCCTGTTGCTCTCTACTGTACATGAATGCCTTGCAGAGGGAAGGTGCAGAGGAAAGCCATCAATGCCACATACAGCCTGCTGTGTGCCCATGACCTGGACCAGCGCTGTGCCAGGCCTGAGGTTCGCGCCAAAATCGCTGCTCTTTACCTCCCCCTGGTGGGCATCATCATTGACTCCATCAACTCGCTGGACTTCACAGGTTTGCCCTGATGTTTGCTCAGCCACACTTGTGTTTGCTTGTGACCCACTACAGTCTGTTTTTTTGGCAGTCGTGGTAGTTTAGTGTGCCTTCAGGTTTAAAAGGGGCTTTAAAATGGAGCTATTGATCCATGTACAAACAAAATGTCTGTGATCTTCTCACACATGATTTTGTTATCCTGGTAATGCTATATTAAAAAAATGATCATCAGTGTATCCACACAACCATGTTTGGAAAACAGAGCAGTACAAAGGAACCCCAAATCCCTTCCTTGTTAAACCAAACCATCTTATTAGCAGCAAAATATTCATCATAACTTCATTATTTTATTATAAGCCAGCTATGTCAACTTTCAGCTTTATTTAACCTTAAAAAAGGAAAATTGGTGTGCAGCATGGCTCATTACCACATACACAGAAACAGCACCACCAGATGCCAACAAGAGTTAATTGCACAGGATGATAGGATGCACAGGATGACACAACACACAATCTCCCCAGAACTAAATGACAAGGTCTGTGTTTTTTGCCTTTTCCCCACAGTATCGGACACCCGCGGTGGCAAAGGCAAGACTGATGAAGATCCAGACAACGTCAACCCCATAAATCAGACCATCGCCATGGCCATCGCAGGAAACCCCTTTAACACCTTGGCACGAAACGCACTGGCTTCCATGGCATCTATGGTGAGAGTCTATAAGCTAATATACCCTCTCCTGTCTTTCACTGCATGAGAACAAGTCTCATCTGTTTCTGAAAAATATATTAAAAAATTACAATAAGAGTAAGTTTTGTTACCAAGCAGCTCAAGGTATGGCTAAAGGAATTTGTCTTGATAAACTGAAAATAGTTTAGAAATATGAATTTAATAAAACTAATAAAACTTTGATTTTTTCCTAAATACTATGTAAATGTGGTGTATACAAAACAAGTTGAAAAGACAAAAAGGTGAGGTGTAAAGCAAATGATGTGAGTTTTAAAAGAGAAGGTATTCAGATGTGGCAGTGGAGTGCACATTATCAAGAGTGTGAGGTTTTCACTAAAGTATAATGTGTAATGCAGTGTAAACAGTGTCTTTGGTGAATCCCAGTTCTTGCTACCTGCATAATGTCTACATGTATGTAATGTCTACAAAGTCACAGGTGACGGAACACTTGCCAAGTAACCCCACCACACACCCGACTTCCTCTCTCATCTTCCTGTTTTCTTTTTTTAAACATCCGCCGGATGTGTCAGTGACTCTTTTTGTTTGTCTCGACCCCCTCATCCCCCAAACGCCCCGGCAGTCATCGAAGGCCACCAGCACCCTGACGGCCGAGACCAGCCGGAACCTGCTGGTGTGTTTCCTGTGGATCATGAAGAACTCGGAGCAGAGTCTGGTCCAGCGCTGGACCGCCGACATGCCCTTTGCCCAGCTCAACCGGCTGCTGGAGCTGCTGGCCATCTGTGTGTCCTGCTTCGAGTACAGGGTGGGTTTCTCACACCTTAATGAATGAGGAATAAACACACTCTCGGCTAATGTTTTTTATGTGTTATTAAACTGAAAGCGTGTCAAAAATGGATGCGTTTCGGCAAAAAGCCGTCCTCGGCATCTTGCAGGTTTTTTTTCCAAAACACGTCCGTCTTGGACATGCTATTAGTCTAATAAAACCTAAGAAATAGTAGTTAGGAATGTGTTTATTTTTTCACGATTCAGTTATTGTTCTTTTTTTGCGGCACACTCAAAGACTTCAATGTTTGGAGTTGAGCACATCCACCTCTATGACTTTGGTCTCACATCTTAGCAGTACCAACGCTGGTATATGGCTCGCGGTATTGTTTATCACTACAAGTGGAAGTTGTTGTTTTCTTGTAATGTTAAATTATTACTTGCACATTATTACACACTGTTATGATTATTACATGCACGCACACACAAACACATACACACACTCACACACACACACAGTATGCATGTTTCCAAGTATTTGGATGTGATGTGCAGTGCATTATGTGTGTACAGGGCAAGCAAAGCTCAGACAAGGTGAGCACTCAGGCGCTGCAGAAGTCCCAGCAGGCCAAGGCTCGACTGGAGGAGGCCCTGCTGGGGGGCCAAGGAGCTCGGGGGGAGATGATCCGGAGAGCAGGGGGTAGGCTGGCACCACACACACACCATCACACATCACACACATCAGATCCTCTGGTGATACACACTTCACACATATGAGAGGGTGGCAACACACACACACCACCACACATCACACATATCAGATCCTCTGGTGATACACACATCACACATGTCAGATATGCTGGCAAAGCACACTGTAATGATTGCCCTATGATAATGTCACTTGGTGAGTGTGTGTGTATGGATGCTGCTGCTACATACAGGGATTTTTTTGTATTTGTATTATTTAGTGAAGTACTACAGACTATGTCCATCCTATGTGGTGTCACAATATCCTTCAGTGTAAGAAACCAAGAGCAGCACTTTTCCATAGTGTCTAGCTAAGTTATATCCAGCTTTCTGGGGGAAACTGTAGGGTCTATGGCCAGATCCTTATAACACACTACGCATCACACACCATACATACATCGACTGACAATACACACATCACACGTGACAGACAGACAGACAGAAAGAGAGACAGACACTTGTATTATCCCGTAGCAAATTCTGGATATGCATTTTAGATCTCAGGTTATTTTTAGTTTTACAGGAACATTCCACCTTGTTGGAAGATTAGCTTATTTTATGTGAACTTGTGAAACTTGTACTGAATCATGCTGAGCTGGGCTCACAGTAGGGGTGTCAGACTGAGCTCTTGCATGCAGAGAAGAGGAGGATATATGTCCTCTGATCCAAATTCAGACATAGCTGGCAAATAACAATCATTTCCCTAAATGCTACTAGGTTCTTTTTAAAGACTTTCACTTCTTTAAACTTGTTTATCCATTTGCAGTTTTTTTTTTAGATTTCTCCATCTATTTGACTTTTATGTATTATATTTTGGACCATTGTTGCATCCTAGGTAATGACCGGACACTGGGTTACAAAGAGAATCTGCGTTGGAGGAAAGACCTCACTCAGTGGCGTCAGACAAACGACAGGCATGACAAGTGAGTCAGACACACCCTTTCACACATGTACTGTACTAATGCACAGTTTGTGTCAATCATGTATTGAAATTGTGTGTAGATTGTGCAGCTGTTCCTTTCATGGAATTATTTGACGAAATTGACACATACCTGTAAGAGTAGACAGAGGAAAACTAACCAGAAAGAAACCAAACCAACCAAAGTAAAGTATATAACCCCAGAAGTTTCTGATGCCTGTCCCTCAAACGTTATAAAATAAATGGGTCATGTCCAGTGGCATAATTGGCTTTGGTAAAGAGCGGGAGCCCTTCTTTACTCACAGTGGTCAATATCTCACTCTATTGTATTACTATAAATACTGGAGGTCAGCTTTGGCTGGCTGTATTGCTGAGGTGAGGAGGGGGAGCTGAGCTCCAGAGGGCTCTGGCTCAATTTAAACTCTGGTCTTGTCCCCCATCAGGTCCAAAGCGGAGCTGGATCAGGAGGCCATTATCAGTGGGAATCTGGCCACTGAGGCCAACCTCATAGTGTTGGACCTGCTGGAGATCATTGTCCAGGTACACCACCACTGCCTCACAACAAACTGTTTGCAGGGCCATCCAAAGGAAAATATACTGCATCACTTCTCACAACAGTCTTTCTATCTTTTGTCTCCCAGACATAAATAACATCTTATTGACCTCTGATCTGAGGATAAAAAAATGAGAATTAGCTTCAAGTAAGATGTTTATTTGTAGGATAAAAGTGTTTGCTAAGTGTAATGTTTCTGAAAGACAAAGTCAAGACAATTCTAAGAAGCAATGTATGTCTGTCTGTCTGTCCGTCCATCCATCTGTCCGTCCATCCATCTGTCTGTCCATCCATCCATCCATCCGTCCATCCATCCATCCATCCATCCATCCATCCATCCATCCATCCATCCATCCATCCATCCATAATAACAGGCCACGCCATTGGCTGAGTGCAAGGACAGTGTGGTGGGCGGAGTCCTGCGGGTCCTGCTGCACAGTCTGACCTGTAACCAGAGCACCAGCTTCCTCTCCCACTGCTTCAGCACACTCCGCGCTCTCATCATGAAGGTACCGCACGTGTGTGTTTGTGTGTGTGTGTGCGTGTGTGCTCATGTGTAGGAAGACAAAGACAGAGAAAACAAAACAGACATACAAAAAAATATAATGGTCAATCCAAACATTCGGTTACCTGGTTACCTGTGTGTGTGTGTGTGTGTGTGTGTGTGTGTGTGTGTGTGTGTGTGTGTGTGTGTGTGTGTGTGTAGTTTGGTAAGCTGCTGTTAGAGGAGGTGATGGAGTTGTGTGCTGATCTATGTGTTTCTGTATATTGTCATTTAACCATGAAGGTTTTTAAAGTAGATTTTTAACGATAACTGTCAATCCAAACATTAAGTCATGGGTATGTGTTTGTATATATGCGTATGTGTGTGTATTTGTGTGTGTGTGTGTGTGGTTGTGTGTGTGTGTGTAGTTTGGTGAGCTGTTGTTCGAGGAGGAGGCGGAGCAGTGTGCTGACCTGTGTCAGAAGGTCCTCCAGCACTGCAGCAGCCGAGTGGACGGCAACCGCAGCCAGGCCTGCGCCACACTCTACCTCATCATGAGATACAGCTACAGCTCGGCCAGTGTAAGACACACACACACACACACACACACACACACACACACACACACACACCATACCCCCTACCTCATCATGAGATACAGCTACAGCTCGGCCAGTGTAACACACACATACACACACACACACACACACACACACACACACACACACACACATACACACACATACACACACACACACACACATGGCATACCCTCTACCTCACCATGAGATACAGCTACAGCTCGGCCAGTGTATGACACGCACGCACGCACGCACGCACGCACGCACGCACACACGCACGCACGCCCTCTACCTCACCATGAGATACAGCTACAGCTCTGCTAGTGTAAGACACACACACACACACACACACACACACACACACACACACACACACACACACACACACACACAGACACCCTCTACCTCATCATGAGATACAGCTACAGCTCGGCCAGTGTAAGACATTAATAGATTAATAGTGTCTGACTAAGAAAAAGAAGGTGAGATATTTAGTGCTTTTGTTTTGGCGTGCCCATCACCTGCCACAAACCCAGCCCCTGGCTGAGCCTTCCCATCAGTCCCTCCCCTCCCGCTGAAGAGAATGACTGATGGTGTCATGCAAACAGTGGTAATCGCCATTTGCATAACGTCGTGCATGAGTGACATTCCACGTTGCGTTTGTCCCATATATTTATTATCTTCCTTTGACAATGTACCTCTCTCTGCCCTCCCTTTTTGTTTTCTCTCTCTCCCTCTGTCTTTTTGTTTTCTCTCTGCCTCTCCCTCTCTGTCTCTCTTTCTCTCACTCCCCCCCCTCCCTCCCTCTGTCAGATGAGGTAGAGAGGAGGACAAAGTTGATGTTGACAGAGAAAGTGAGAGAGAGAGAGAGAGAGAGAAGGAGAAAGACAGAGGGAACTGTGGAATGATGTTTGCATGGGAAATGCTGAAGTGAAGTCATCCTTCACAGCAGGAATGTCGAGTGCTGACCTCAGTGCAAGGACGCAGACGCGGCTTAAGTGGCCCTTCCTATATGCTCAATTTAACGTAATGGCGCCATCAGCATGATCTATCGACGGCCACGCTGACGTCTGCGGTGGGATCATTCGGAACCGTCCCAGGAGAGAGAAAAATTAGCCTCTTTTTAAAAAAAAAAAAAAAACCTGGACCAGTTTTCTATTTACTCATATAAGCCAATTCATAAATATAGCTGCAGGCAGTGATGATGCGGGGGGGGGGGGGGGCAAGCAGACCAACAGGCTACAGGTTGCCATGGATACGATAAACATAATGTTATTACACCAGGGCTCAAGCTGCCAATTGGCCAAAGGTCATGTGATATCATGGCACTGGTTTTTAATTGGCTGTAACAGACAAATTTGAAGTCTGTTTGACTTTTGTGGGCCTAGTTCGTAAAAAAGCACAACAAAAGTCTGAAGAAGGCAAAATTTGAAAAAAAAAAAAGTTTGACAAAGACAATCAATTAAACTTGGTTTCACACCCGAAAGTGCTGTAACTGGAAAGAAAACTACAACAAAGGAAACTTTAAAAACTAAAGTATCAGTCTTGGAACACAGCACTAAATAAACACCAGAGATAATATTATTCAGAAGCCACTTTCCTCATGAATACAAACCACATTTATTGTACTGCTGAGACTGCACATCCATTGGCATAATAATCTCACCCTTAGGCCAATCTCTCCTCAATCACTCCAGGGCGTGGACACTAAACCACCATCATCATAGATTCTGTAACCCATTAACCACTTGTCTCATGGAATTAAATGAGCTGATTATACTTTTAAAGACCCGCTAGAATAGCCATGTTCTTCCTTTGCGGTGAACACTCTCTCCAGAACTTCAGTCAGGGTGGAGACACTAAACCAACATCAGAGATGCTGTAACCAATTACCCACTTTCTCTCATGGAATTGAATGCGCTGATTCTACTGTGGAGAATGCACTACATAGATGAGCCTAGATTCATCTCACCTGTGTGACATCATCTTTGCAGAACTTCTCCAGGGTGAAGATGCAGGTGACCATGTCACTGGCGTCTCTGGTGGGGAAGTCGTCGGACGTGCAGGAGGAGTTCCTCCGCCGCTCCTTCCGCACCATCCTGGCCTACGCCGAGGAGGACGCAGAGATGCAGGCCACACAGCTGCCCTCGCAGGTGAATGACGCAGAGGAGCTGGGGTGGGGTGGGAGGAGCTTAGGTAGCACTGGCCACAGGGAAATGGAGGAAAAATGTGATGAACTCGTTGTGGTTCAGAATATGCATGTTGGAGAAATAATATGTGTATAAAACTTGCATCATTTCATAGGGGTCATATTTTTTTAAGTTATATGATCAAAATAGATTTTTTTCATGAAACAGTGATATGATTTGTAGCCATAGTTGTAGTTTGTGTGCAGTTTGTGTGTAGTGTGTGTGTATGTGGGTGAGTGTGTATGTGTGTGTGCCAGAAGATTGTGCTTAGCCAATAATTTGAGGTAGTCTGTCATGTAAAGCCTTCGTAGAATATAAGTGAGTACTAGTGCTATTATCTGAAGACTGAGGTCTTGTGTAATATGAGTGAGCATTAGTGTTCGTATCTGAAGACTGGGGTTGTGTGTCATCCTTAGGTGGACGAGCTGCTGGGAAACCTCAATCGCATTTTGTCAGACACTGTGAAGATGAAAGAGTTCCAGGAGGACCCAGAGATGCTGATGGATCTGATGTACAGGTCAGGAGACAATATGGCCCTAAGTCTAGACACACACACACACACACACACACACACACACACACACACACACACACACACACACACACACACACACACACAAACACACAAATGTCAAACATAGCCTCTTTTAAAAGGAAAGACAGACACACAACATAACATAATTTCAACATGGTCTGCACGTTTTGTTAAATTTCACAAGTTCAAATGTACCTTAGTCCATCGTCAGAAAAGAAGGTGGACTAAGGTACGAAAAGAAGTGTAGTACGAGGGGCTGGTTTAGCAGGCTAAAATTGTGTTGGACTTACCTTTATTATCTTACCTGCAGAATCGCCAAGGGCTACCAGACCTCCCCTGACCTGCGTCTCACCTGGCTGCAGAACATGGCGGAGAAGCACAACGGCAGGAAGTGCTACACGGAGTCGGCCATGAGCCTGGTGCACGCCGCCGCCCTGGTGGCTGAGTACCTGAGCATGCTGGAGGACCACAAGTACCTGCCGGTGGGCAGTGTCACCTTCCAGGTAAAGGCCCTGTTGTTTGTCTGGCTGGCTACTTTGTGAGGACTGGTTACCTGGCAGTCAATGACACTTTGGTATGGTCCAATGCAGTGCAATGTACACAAATACACACAGTGTAAGGCAAGTGTAGTGTATTGCAGTGGAGGACAAGTACAGTGAGACATATTACATTCAGAGAGTTATATTTCTCCCAGGTGTTGGTTTTCCCTATCTACTTTGCCATATAATGTATGGTGCATATAATGTTCTTCCATTTTGTACTAACCAGTGCATAAATACTGTTAAAATGGTTAAAAAGAGAACATTTCAAATTTAATTGCAGAATCTGAGCTTCCTGTCTTTCATATTAACACCTGACCGATGTCAGATAAAGCTGTGTTGGTTCCATGTTCCAGACTGCCTTAATAAAGTTCCTGTAGAGGGCTAAGCCATGTCACTGTAGAACTGAAATCGAAGTGAAACACACAGTTTCCCTGGTTAAACATTTGCACTCATAAATTGCATATTGGATTTCAATACATCGTGGTGTTGCAGCATCACTTGTGGCTGTACAGATCCACTAAGTAGGAGGCTAGGCATTACACAGAAAAATTTAGCAAATGCTGCAACATATCTGGTTGGTTAGAGGATGGTTTCCTGTAGTGTTATTCTCACCCAACCAAAAGAGGGCGCTATTGTGTTTGAGTTCCTTATTTTACCATGACACAACCTGGTGAAAAAAGACAGAAACAGAAATGACATTACTAATGCTTAGAAATTCAGGTCTTTATTTAGGTTGTGTCTGAAGTTTAGGTTTTTGTGCAAGGCATTTATTATAGCTGGACTAAAAATTAATCTTCATTCACTGACCAGCACCAATGTAAATAATAAAAAAAGTTGAACATGTGCTTCATCTCTTTCCAGAATCTCTCCCCTAATGTGCTGGAGGAGTCTGCTGTGTCTGATGACGTCCTGTCCCCGGACGAGGACGGTGTGTGCTCTGGCCGCTACTTCACAGAGAACGGCCTGGTGGACCTACTGGAGCAGGCTGCAGAGCTCTTCAGCCAAGTGAGCCACAAAGATTAGTACAAAGAGCGAGTGGTAGGAGTATTAAAGAGCAAACACTGCTCTGCAACGTTCTGGAAAGTTCTTAATCTCATCTAAAACTTTCTCCCCATCTCTCATGGCAGGGTGGGCTCTTTGAGGCTGTGAATGAAGTTTACAAGATCATGATTCCCATCCTGGAGGCCCACAGAGACTTCCGGAGACTGGCTTCCACGCACGAGAAGCTGCAGAAAGCCTTCGAGAACATTATACTCAAGGCAAGCTTGCCATTAAGTAAATGGATCCAGGAGCAACTTTATTTATAGTGCACTTTAAGTTTGTTGAGAGCATTCTTGCAATTCCGTTTACAATGCTTTTAAACTATAGCATTATTTCACTTTGCGTGTTGATGGTGGACATCCATTATAAAGTTGTAGGTGACATTAACACTATGTCAGCTCTTGAACTAACTGGGGGGTTACTGTATGTCTACAACAGGGGCACAAGAGGATGTTTGGGACATACTTCAGGGTTGGCTTTTATGGTAGCAAGTTCGGAGATCTGGACGAACGGGAGTTTATCTATAAGGAGCCGGGCATCACCCATCTCCCTGAGATCTCTCACAGGCTAGAGGTGGGATTATTTTCTGCATTTTTATACTTTTTCTGTTAATATTCTCTCACAAAATTAGAGTTTTTCACACCTGTACAATATGCCTTTGCCACTGCAGAACTTCTACAGTCAGTGTTTTGGAGACGGCGTTTTAGAAATGATTAAAGACTCCACACCTGTGGATAAGAACAAACTGGACCCAAACAAGGTAAACAGACATTTAAATGCAAAATTCCCACTGAAAACATTTGACTGAAATGACAGTTTCTACAATGTGTTTCCATAACTGGCTTCCTACAATAATTACATATACTAATGGCACCACAATACTTGTACGGTAATGCACAGAGGTGGGTAACCTGGCTTCAGAGAGTAAAACGCCATACCACATATTTGCTCCAACCATTTAGGCAAAACTATATGATTCTAATCAGCACAACTCTTCAGCTAGGTAGATGAACTAATTAGGGGCATCACCTGGGTTATGTGCATAGGTAGACACAATACATGGCAGCACATTTACTCTTTGATATTGGGATGACCCATCTTGGTAATGCACCAGGTATGTACTATAATATTATTTTATTGCACACCCCAGGCCTACATCCAGATCACCTACGTGGAGCCTTACTTTGACGACTACGAGATGAAAGACCGGCTAACCAACTTCGAGAAGAACTTCAACCTGCGGCGCTTCATGTACACGACGCCGTTCACCAAGAGCGGGCGGCCACGCGGCGAGCTGAACGAGCAGTACAAGCGCAAGACCATCCTCACCACCATGCACTCCTTCCCCTACGTCAAGACACGCATCCACGTCATCCAGAAAGATGAGGTACTGCACTCTCTGCCACCCAGGGCACAGAGGAGGTGGGGTGTAGCATGTGAGATGTGGGGGTTAGAATAACATGTATATGTCATGTGAAGTTCTTTGGGCACTTGACTCTTGCATGAACCCATCAAAGGTGCCTGCAGATTTTTTTTTTTTTTTTTTGGCTACACTATGAATGCAATTATACTGTCTCCAAACGGGTGACAGTGTGTTCTCAGTGGGGTCATTAATTCACTGTGATGACAGGGCAGCCTAGAAATGACTGTACACCACATGTTCAAGATGAAGGAACTACTGTAATAATCGATCTCTCAACAGCTTCTCAGCTGTGTTTTAGCAACAAAAATGTGTTATGCTGGCATACCTATGTCACAAGGATTAGTGTGCGAACAATGTTTTGAAGTAACAAATTCCTGTCACGAAAGGGCCTGTGAGCAAAGCACACATACTTTCCCATCACACAGTCACAAGTGGACAAGTAGGACTGTACAAAATATATTTTATGATCACAAAAAATTGTAAGTTATTGTCAAAGAATGAAAAGAGGTGCTGCTGTGGTAAATATGTCGCGTTTCTAACTGACAAAATTTGTTACTACCCTGTCTCAACTGTTCAACTATGATTAAACTAAACTAACCACACTAAACTAATGTTAACTAATTAAACACTGTAATTAGTTAGAATGTATTCATTGATCTGTAAGACTCTCTAATGGTTATAAAACTCATCAAATGTTGATATTCAGTGTTCAACACTTTTTGTTTTTATTTTTTCTTTAAAACCGTGCAAAAAAAATGTCTTTAGATAAACCTGTCCCCATGATTGGCTAAGTCTCCATGTCCTCTCCGGTTGCCTGTAGTTTGACCTGACCCCTATCGAGGTGGCCATCGAGGACATGCAGAAGAAGACCCGGGAGCTGGCCGTAGCCACCCACAGAGAGCAGCCGGACGCCAAGATGCTGCAGATGGTTCTTCAGGGCTCTGTAGGGGCCACCGTCAACCAGGTACCACCCTCACAACAAAGCACTGGGCAAGGGCACCAGTGTGTCCACCTCAGTGGCCACATGTAAGCAGTGATGTGCAGCCTGGCTTCAGAAGCCACACTTCAGTACCACATTTTTGCTCTGCCCTTCATTAAATTAGTGAGTTAGTGAGTGAGAGCACAACTCTTCTGTCAGGTAGAAGTGTCATTAAAATCAAGTTTTAAGAGCATGGTAGAATCAGGTAATTTGGAATATGTAGTTTGTAGCTTCTGAATCCAAGTTGCTCATCACTGCATCTAGGCAATGGTTTTAGCTCAGACATAATTTTTTTTTTAAACAAACCCTGAGCTAGCCATTAAAAGTTTCTATGGCTGTCCAGTATGTGAGTCACAATGAACTTGCTGCTCTGAACTTCATTCATCCTGCGTCTGTCCTCTCTGGTTTAATCTTTCAAATAGTATAGAGGGGAAAAAACAATGTCCATTTATGAACAGGATGGCTTAATGAACTTGTGTCATGTACTATAAGTAGTATATCCTCAAGGACCTCTACATGCAGTCCAGACGTATCAATACTGTGATGTACTGTACTGTATATAGGAGGCTTGTACAGTGTTCCTAGGTGATGGGGCTTGTGCTGTGCTCTCCCTGGGTTACCCTTAACCAGGAGTTGATAATTAGCCCCCCTTCCCCTATGGTGTCCTCATTTTGTTGGAGGAAATTCTTTGATATATGGTATTTTATATTGGGCACTGATTCAGCTAATGAGCCGATGCGAGTCATTATTTGGTACCGCTGAGATGCCCAGTGAAGTGTGATTAGCATGGCTGTGGATATTCAAAGCATTCCACTTTGACTGCAGCAAAAGCACACAGGGAAAGAGCAACGGTAACCCAGGAGTTTGGCAGATTTATATATTTTTTGCTGAACATTAACACACAGTTTCCACCCACATAGATGTGACTCAGACGCTGTCCCACATAGACCAACCCAATTTTGCACATTCCAGTTTTTCAGGCAACAGAAAAGCAGCTCTGTAGTTTTTTACAGCATAATGACATAATGAGGCATGAGTAGAATCGCAGTATTCTCAAAGGCTGGTAAACTGTGAAAAATAGACTTTTATAATCGCAATTTCTGTGTGAAGCAAAATGATTTCTAGAAGTAAAAAATACTGGGCTCTCCAGTTTTTACTACATAACATGTAAAAGTGAATTTATGTAATACGAACACAAATAATCAAGGATGTGTTAAAACATGACAAACACATATAGTGTGGGGGCTGGGCTGCAGTTGGAAAAGTTGCCTATAGCATAAACTCAGGGACTCTCATTTCCTGTCATTTCATAACTGTCCTATCCTATTAAAGCCAATAAAAGCCCCACAAATTACTTTAAAAATGTATATAGTACTTCAGCCATGACGATTACTCTCCCATGTCTTGCCTTGGTATAGGGCCCACTGGAGGTGGCTCAAGTGTTCCTGAATGAAATCCCAGCAGACCCCAAACTCTACCGCCACCACAACAAACTGCGCTTGTGTTTTAAGGAATTCATCATGCGGTGAGTTGCCTTTTAAAAGGAGGTTTAAAACCAAGTGCTGTTATTCTCATTACGACACCCCAAAAGTATATATTTTGAAAAGGGCAGACAACCACACACAATGCTTCAGCATTTGAGGTCGAGACTGATGTTGTGTTTGGTGATTTCCCCTCAGCTGTGGGGAGGCTGTGGAGAAGAACAAGCACCTCATCACTCCAGACCAGAAGGAGTACCAGATGGAGCTGAAGAAGAACTACAACAAGCTCAGGGAGAACCTGCGGCCCATGCTGGAGAGGAAGATTCCGGAACTGTACAAACCCATCCACCCATCCAAGCCCCGACTCGAGAGGTTTGTGTGTTTCACTACCTCCCTCGCTTTTCAGCGTGCTTTAGTATCTGTGGTAGCTTTGGGAGTTTCTGGGGTGAGGAGTTGATTCACCTCTGTATTGTTCATACTACTACTACTCATAATAATAATAATAATAACAACAACAATAATGACAACAACTTGCATTTACTTGGCATCATTCAGGGAGCCAACAGTTGCTTTACACAAGAGTCAGTTTCAACTATAGAAGTCCTCGCATATGAACTATGAATTCTAGTTGTTTTATCATGCCTTTGATATTTCAGACAAACACTAAAGGTTTTTTAAAAACCTGATCATGCAGAGTGACTCTCCTTATGGTGTAATAGTGGTAATTGTATTTGTTGTATATTTTGTAATTATTGTAATTACTCTTATTACTAATATCACTGTTATTGTATAATGTTATCAAATAATATTATTGTTATTATTGTTGTTTTGAAGCGCACTTTGGATCAATCTTTTCAGTTTAAACGTGATGTATAAATAAATTTGCCCCCTCTAATTTGCCCCCTCCTCCTCCACCATACAGGGACTCCATCAAACGGCACAGTTTCCGGCGAACCCATGAGGAGAATTCATGAGTTTGGCGGCCGATGTGAGGGGACTGCCAAGGAGCTGCTACTCGGCAGAAGCTGCTCAGTCCCGTTTCAAAGCACAGGCGATGCAACACGGCCCCATCGGGAGTACAGAGAAAGGCAGTGTGTGACACCGTACCTCTGTGCACACGGCACGCACTGAAGTATGCATACTTAACTGTTGCTGTGCAAGTACTCTGGCAGAACAGTGTCGTGCACATGCAAGAGACCTTGACTCTTGGGTACCCACAGGAGCGTACTTTATCAGTGTTTATCTGCCAGGGAATTGCCCCAAGAGTAAATGCCATTTATGTAGGTTTTAAACATGCCACAGAATTTATTCATTACATGTCATTGTGTTGTGTAACTTGAGCAAGAATGTGGGACTGATGTCTGATGTCTTAAACCATAGAATGCCTTTAGATGAAGTGTAAAGGCCCTGGTACTGGAAATGTTGCTGTAAACAAAAACGATGTGGATAAACATATGGGCATTTACATTAGCATTTTGTTTTTGTATGTATTTTTTATTTGAATGTTAAGATTTGATTTGGCAGTTAAAGCTGATTTGCACAATTTACACTGGTTATTTCCACCAGTCAGGTCATTTCACAAGGGTTCAATATTTTCGTTTTCATTTTTTTACCATAGCTTTGAAATAATTTAACACAGGGAAAAAATTACTGCCTGTCGCAGGATCTGTATAAAACAAGTAAAAGAGTAAGGGGATGGAAAAGTGGCAACCAATCAACATATACCCTAACTTTTGTAACGTTTGTCTGTAGATGTTATATCTGGAGAAAAAATATTTTTCATACTTTTCTGTGAAAATAAATAAAAAAGAAAAAGGAAAATAAGCACACTGTAGTTAGATGTAAGAGAATTTTATTCTTCTGTATTTTACAGATGTATTTTTATGTGTTTGTCCGCTACAAAGGCTTAGCACCATCTGACTCCCTCATTCCAAACAGCAGTGACAGAGATGACATAACATGTGTCTAACTGTAAACAGTAAAATGTTGTATCTGTGATGTAAAATAAAGGTACCCACGTAACAACCTGTTACATTCCACAGTCAGTAGCTCTACTTTCCATTGCCTCAATTGTTTTTGTCATTTTACAGCCATTCAGTGCACTTCAGATTAATAAATACTGAGTTGACTACTTTGTATTATGTGTGGCAGTCACATTGTTTTGAACAATAAATATAGCAAATAAACTGGAAATAAATCAGGTGCAACTCAAGTTATGGATTGTGTTTTTTTAGTGAATATATTACTTGATCACTAATACCTGTTGGTGTGTCTCAGTTATTTCAGATAACTGGTATTAAGAGATTGTGTTATATAATAAAATAGTGCAATTTAAAAAAAGGCAAAAGGGACCACATAGTTAACATTCTGTTGTGCCCTTTTCTCAGTGAAGCTGACATTATGTGTCATGTGCCACTTTGCCAAGTCAAACAGTGTTGTTGTTGTTGTCAAACTGAGGAATGTTACCCATAAAAAGGCCATAATGTTCAAGGTTACTCCGCAGGATGTGATGGAAATTTCCGTGAAAAGTGGTGGCACTGGCATCTGTAATTACCTCAGTCAGCCGTGTCTGAAAAAAAAAATCTGGTGTCTAGCTTCTAAAAAAAAAAAAAACGGTTATATAGGGGCAGTGTGAAGAAATATGGTGAAAGAAGCGACTGAAAACAACACATTGTTTTTATCCAACCAAGTTTGTGGAAAGAAGTATTGTGCTAAGACACTTTTTTAGCATGTTCCAGCTATATGATTTATTATGGTCTTCCACTCCTAAACATGTTGGCAAGATGTCTGTAGGTTACATTTAATAGTTTGTTGTGTAACTTGTTCTTTCATCAAAGTGAATCATTAGCCTGCCCCAACAATTTGACATTAGTGTATTATTCACAAAATCACACATATCTTTATCTCTTCTATGTATTTTAATAAACTCTTTTATTTTAATTTTGAAAAATGATCTCTCTGAATGAATTAAAAACAAAAAACTGTACATATCTAGCATATTATATAATACTTAGTTTCCTCTAAAGTTTTCTCTGAAAATAATTTAACAGTAGGAGATTATGATGAAGGCTCACCTGCCTTTGTAATATGGTTGTATAATAAAATGGGCAGTTAATGGAGAAAAAAAAATCCATCTTCAATCAATGTCGCACTGTGATGACGTCAACTCATCGCGACGGAGTATTCCATGGTCTTGTAAGCGGAAGGTTGGTCGTAAAGTTTTAGGCAAGATAAATACTTTATTAGAACCCGTTTGCAGAGTTATTTACCACGCTGTGATTAACCAGTTATTGTAAATGCAATTTAAACATTGTTGATAGATCATTACGCTGTTTTACAGAAAGCTTGTTTCGAAGTTGCACGGACAAAAAAACTGCGGATGCTTTACCCTGCCAGAGTTACAGTAGCCTATCCTCTGATAGCACCACTTTCTTTTCCCAAATAAAATGTTGAAAACTAGAGGGAAGATATGGCATCATGTTGTGTAGTAACTGTGACAGAAAAGAAAGCATGATCATCAGCATCATCGTATTGTTCTACAGTTGTCCAAACCTGTGTGTGGCTGCAGTAGTCAATAGGATAGAAATAACCTGATACCGGTTAAAACCGTAGGAAATACACCTGCACGTTACTAAGTTTTGTTAATTTCGGAGGGGGCGCATCAGTGACCATTTTTCAAAGCAGCTGTAACGTCATACAGTAATTAAACACTTAGGGCAATTCAACAGCAGGATCTAAATCTCTTGAATGAGCTTGAAACGTCGTCCACCTGCTTGGGGCATGAAACTGCTTTAGACACCTGTTCTTTGAGTTCTTTAGTCTGTTCTTTCTTAGAGAACAAGGTCAAATTTGAAACATACCTAGTTACAACCTTTGCCAAGTAGATTTTCATGCCAGGTTGAGCATAACACAATAGTATATGCAGACATACTAGCCAGCATCACAGAGATTGGCCTGTTTCTATGGTTTGATTCAAAATCTTTCTCTTTGTAGAAAAAAAAAGAATTTTTAAAACACCTTTTTTTGGGCAGGCTATAAGTGTACTGAACTGGATTTCTTTGAGTAAAAATAAAAGATAAAAAAAAAAAAACATTTAGAGATGCAGTCTGATAAACCTAACCTGGATCCTAACAAAGATGACCTTCCCCTGCGAGCGAACACTAACCACATGCTGGTAAAACATTATGTGCTGGACCTGGAAGTTCACTTTGACCGTAAAACCATCAGTGGTAATATTGTCCTCTTTCTTGAGCCCGGCAAAGAACCACTTGCAGTCACTCCACTTACAGCAGTCACAGTGGAGAACTATGATGATGATAAACAAGTTGGAGAATATAATGCAGAGTCATGGGAGGAGGAGAGTACATGTAAAGACTTTACATTAGTGTTAGACTGCTGTGACTTGACAGTATCAAAGGTTGAAGAGGTGGATGTAGCATCTGTGTCCGGTATGAAAGTGCTGCTAAATGACAGTGAGCAGCCTCCTCAAGCAGGGCGTCTCTCGTTCACGCTGGTCGAGAGTCTGCTGGCCCTGCCCTCTGCTCGCTGGCAGGAGCAGCAGAACTTGTACTTTCAGTGCAGTACTGCCCCCTGCCCAAGGGGGGCAGAGCCTCTCAACTTCCACACAGACAGCTGGAGCCTTCAGCTCAGGAAGCGAGGACTCAGCTCTCCAAATGACTTCCCACGTGTGCTCCGCATCTGGTACGAGACCCAGCCCAAGGGGGCCTCGGTGAGGTGGACCACAACTCAGGATGGAAGGTTGGTGTGAGTGGTGTTGTCTCTATGTCTCCCTGGGATCACAGTGTGTGTCAGTTGGTGTAATGCGGTGACTAAGGGAATGCTATTCACACTGTGCTGCTGTGCGTCTGTTTGCTCACACCTCAGGTGCTGTGTGTACACCATGGGCTCTCCCATCAACAACAGGGCCCTCTTCCCTTGCCAGGAGCCACCTGTTGCCATGTCAACATGGCAAGCCACTGTCAGGGCCCCCAGTGAATACACAGTCTTGCTAAGTGGGGAGAACCAGGCTGATCCTGTCCAAGAGGAGTCTGGTAGTAAACACTTGTTGTTTATATAAATATGTTCTTAGAGAAAAAAAAATCTCCAAGACTCACAGAAGTTTTCTGTTCTATTTCAAATGTCTGTCCATAAATAGAAATCAGTGTTGTCTTAGCAAAGTGTTTAAAAGTACTTGTTCTTGTTTCCAAGGATTGTCACGTTGGACCTATTATGTTACCATGCCGATGCCTGCCTCCACTTTTACCTTGGCAGTTGGGCAGTGGCAGGAGGCCCGGCCGAAACCTCTCACTGGTGTGCATGTCCTCACCGAGTCTAACAACAGGTAGAGAGTTGCAAATTTCCCCTTTCCCCAAGACTTTTAAAGAGGTTTTCTATGCTCCGTTCTGTACAGGTAGCAAAGGCTGAACAGTACTCTTGTGTCTGAATAAGATGTGATTAAACTTAGAATGAATGCAGGTGACGCAAGTAGAAGCAGGTGATGTCATTAATTAAATGAATTAGTGAATGGCTGGAATAAAAAGGGGGTATGGCATTGTAACTTCTTTGAAGCCATATTACCCAAAACTGACAACACTTGAAGCATACTAAAGACACAGTATGATGAAAAGTCCACAGCACATACAGGTGCTCGTCATATAATTAGCATATCATGAAAAAGTTGATTTATATCAGTAATTCTATTCAAAAAGTGAGACTTGTATATTATATTCATTCATTACACACAGACTGATTTTTAAAATGTTTTTTTCTTTAATTTTGATGATAATAACTGACAACTAATCAAAATCCCAAATTCATATTGCACATCAATATATGAATTGGTATCGCATCTTCCTCTTCACAATACACCACAGATTTTCTATGGGGTTAAGGTGAGGCGAGTTTGCTGGCCAATTAAGAACAGGAATACCATGGTCCTTAAACCAGGTACTGGTAGCTTTGGCACGGTGTGCAGGTGCCAGGTCCTGTTGGAAAATGAAATCTGCATCTCCATAAAGTTGGTCAGCAGCAGGAAGCATGAAGTGCTCTAAAACTTTCTGCTAGATGGCTACATTGACCTTGCACTTAAGAAAACACAGTGGACCAACACCAGCAGATGACATGGCACCCCAAACCATCACTGACTGTGGAAACTTTACACCCGACCTCAAGCAACATGGATTCTTTGCCTCTCCTCTCTTCCTCCAGATTCTGAGACCTTGATTTCCAAAAGACATGCAAAATTTACTTTCATCAGAGAACATAACTTTGGACCACTCAGCAGCAATCCTGTCCCTTTTGTCTTTAGCCCAGGCAAGACACTTCTGACGCTGTCTCTTGTTCAAGAGTGGCTTCATACAAGGAATGCGACAGCTGACACCCATGTCTTGCATTCGTCTGTGCGTGGTGTTTCTTGAATCACTGACTCCAGCTGTAGTCCACTGTTTGTGAATGTCCCCCACATTTTTGCATGGGTTTTGTTTCACAATCCCCTCCAGGGTGCGGTTATCCTTATTGTTTGTACAGGCAGGTCAGCAGTCTTGCCCATGATTATGTCGCCTACAGAACTAGACTGAGAGCCCATTTAAAAGCCTTTCCAGGTGTTTTGAGTTAATTAGCTGATTAGAATGTGGCACAAGGTGTCTTCAATATTGAACCTTTTCACAATATTCTAATTTTCTGAGATACTCAATTTGTTTTCATTAGTTATAATCAGCAATATTAAACACTTGAAATATATCAGTCTGTATGAAATGAATGTATACATTATACAAGTTTCACTTTTCGAATGGAATTACTGAAATAAATCAACTTTTTCATGATATTCTAATCATATGACCAGCACCTGTATACTCATCCATACAGACCAGCAGTTCAGTGTGATGTGTGCTTTCCTTTTCTTAGTGGTTCAGAGGCAAGCACCTCAGGCTGCAGCAGCCTGGAGAAGGCGGACCACCACAGTGCCCACCAGAGCTCTCAGGGTGCCCCCGCAGGCACGGACGAGGGCACCTGCTGCTCACACGTGGATTACCCGTGTCGCTTCATGCTGACCCAAGCCCGGTACGAGGCCGTGATCCCCCACCGTGTCTTCTCTCCAGCCTCCCTCCTGCAGCAGGTGGAGGCTAAGGTGCTGCCTCTGCTGCCCGCCTGCCTGGCTGCTGCCCACACCGTGCTGGGCGTCCACCCTTTCTCTCACCTGGACGTCCTAATCGTCCCCTCTGGGTTCTCCAGTCTAGGAATGGCAAGGTAAGTCCTCAAGTGTGTTGTTTTTTTCTGTCTTTCATTCTAGTTTGCCTAAAACTGGCCATCTTGGCCATGGTTCTGTTTATATTCTTCCACCTTGTAATCTTGTTTTTGCTCAGTTCATTCGCAGTACCACTGAGTCTAATTTTAGGTAAACTGTGTGCTGTTTTTTCCTGGATTGGTTTCCTCCTGATTACATTCTGTTGGGTTCCTGTCCAAGCACATACCAGGTCTATTTCCTGACCAACGAATCCACCGCATAATTAAGGTGCCCTTGTCTGTTTGACAGCTTTGCTTCTACTTTCCTCTTCCTGTCTCAGAAATGAGATGGGGTAAAATTGCTGCAAGTGTCTAAATATGTCAAGTACATATTTAGCTTCTGTGATGTTGTATTGCACATTAAGTGAGCAGTAAAAACAGGCCAGACCTTGATGTTTATAACTTATCTTTGCATCTTTTCTTATTGTTTTCATTTTTTCAAAGATCTTGTTTTACAGAGTGTGATGAACAGTGTTTGTGTCCAGTGCAGCGAGGCACTTGTATATATTTCGTAACTTTGCTAGAGTGAAATTTCATGATAATGGAAGTCCTAGATGATAAATGAATACAGAAATCGGTTCTCTATACAAGCTTCAAGAAACTCTCAGGCAATACTCAATATTAAATTGAGTTTGTTTTCCATTTGTCTAAAAAAAAACCATGTTTATCCAGAAACATGACTCACGTTTATGCTGCATATGAAATATTTATTAACCCACTGTTATTAGAGCGTCACACATTATTAGCTGTGGTCAGTCATGAGGGGCTGCTTGCAGTGTTTCCTTTTAACTGTGTGTGTGTGTGTGTGTGTGTGTGTGTGTGTGTGTGTGTGTGTGTGTGTGTGTGTGTGTGTGTGTGTGTGTATGTCTATGTGTGTAAGATACACACACACACACACACACACACACACACACACACACACACACACACACACACACACTTAAGTGTGTCTCCCTTGCCAAGATTATGGCAGAGCTCTTCAGTGTCTCGGTCACACCCGTCTGTGTCCTCACCATCTTACAGACTCTGTGTGTGTGTGTGTGTGCGTGTGCGTGTGCGTGTGCGTGTGCGTGTGCGTGTGCGTGTGTGTGTGTGTGTGTGTGTGTGTGTGTGTGTGTGTGTGTGTCTGTGTCTGTGTGTAAGATAGAGTAGGTATGTTTGTGTGTGTGTGTGTTTGTGTTTGTGTGTGTGTGTGTGTGTGTGTGTGTGTGTGAAAGACGAACGATAGAGTGAGAAGGAAGGCATAGAGAAAATTGTTGTTTGTATATATGTGTGTGTGTGTGTGTATGTGTGTTTGTGAAAGGGTGAGTGCGTACGCGTTTCCATGTGGGAGGTGGGCAAGAGTGGTGTCTGGGTTAAGCCGATCCCCCAGGATGTGGGAGAGGATGTGTGGATTATTCCCAGCAACAAAAGCCATTAACTCCTGGAAAGACTTCAGAGGCCAGGGGAACGATTTTAATCTGAAAATTGGTAACTATGCTGGCCCAGGTTCCTGGAGTCAAGCCAGGCCCCTGCTTTTATATCATAGCGCTTCATTTGCAGTGCAGGATTGAGGAGGGGGGACTGGGAGTGGGAAGGGGGAGGGGGGGCACTGGGGCTGTTTGGGGATAGAGGGAGTGGGGGAAGGGGGTGGGGAGTCAGGGAGGAAGTGAGGTTGGCTCTTGGGACACAGGAGTCATCTAAGGCAAAGGCTGGGTGCCGTGCCTGATTTAATCCCTGTGTACGTCTAGCAGCAACAGTACTGGGGCAGTAGCCAAAGCTTTAACTTGTTGAATAGAGTGTTTTATGGAAATAGCTGCAGATGTTGAGATAGGATTTAGTGTTTCGGCCTGTTAAAATGTGTTTTTTTCTTTCTTTTCTTTTTTGCTACTGTTTTCAATTACTGTGTAAAGATCAATTCTTTCTTTGCAGTCTCCATCATGGTTTGGAAATTGCTGCAAATTTCAATTAATGTTTTGCAGTGTAGATGCAGTGTAGATGCTAACCTTATAGGAAGCTATATTTTACATATACATGTAACCATATTGCTTTCCCCTTCTTACATATGTTCTTCTATTCTGGTAAACTCCATAATGCACAGGGCAGGGACATGTTATTCAGTCATCCTGCACACTCATGCACGGGCCTTGTTGTGGTCCGAGTGTTTAAGATTTTTTTTGTCCCGACCGCTATCGCTATCTTTCACTCGCGTCACACGGCGCAGATTTAGACTTGCAGGAAGGGCACAGCATTTCCTTTTCACTTTGAAGACGGCCAATTTGTGCTTGCGTGCCAGGAGAGAGAAAAAACCTCACCGTTCCATGACCAAACCTCTCCTTTCTCCTTCGGAACAAGAGGTTCGGAGCAGATGAACGAACCAACGAACGGACAAACGAAGGAACGAACAGTCCGCCCCACGTGCCTTTGCCCATTTGTCTGGGGAACATCAGAGAGAGCAGCCTGTGGTTTCTGCACTCCTGATGAAAACGCTGGGGCCCATTTCGGAGACCATTTTTAGACGCTCATTCTTTCTCACAGGGCTTGGGAGATGTATTATTCATGGGAAAATAATGTCCGATAATAGTTCAGTTCAGTTCGGCCCGTTCTGGCGCACCCCATTAGCGGAGAGGAGCTGCTTAGCACGAAGGGCTTCATGAGGGGGGGTCTGATGCATTTTTAAATGGGATATTTGTATGGCCCTTACAGCCTTACAGATTACTCCTCGTTCTGATCTAATCTGGCCACAGTCACTCGACTTGATGAAGTTATAAATTGTTACACAGAGGAGAATGAGAAGGCCCAGCGCCACATTTTTGTGAGGGTTTTTTTTTTTTTTTTTTTTTTTGAGAGGGGACGGCTGCTTTCATCTTGAGTGTTTGGTTGATGTCATACAGCTCAAGAATGTCCACCTGACAAAAGATAGCATCTCATGTCCCATGTCATTCTTTCTTTCCTTCCTTCTTTCTTTCTTTCTGTCTTTCTTTTTTGTTCTTTCTTTCTTTCTTTCTTTCTCGATTCCTGTCATTGTGATATTTTCAACAATGATCTACCCTCGTTGGTCAGCCGTTTTTTTTTTCTTTCTTTTTTTTTGTTGTTGTTGTTGTTCCTGCCCTCGTCTATCCTCTTGAGGGGCTGGTAATGTTTCTCCATCAGTCTCAGAATCGGAGGGTGACGTGCCCCCTGTGATGGGCGGTTGTGTCTGGAGCTCTGAATGACCATAAGGGGAAGAGAAAGGCCGCCTCAGGCCTGCTGGCCTGGCCTGTCCAGGGGAAAGGGGAGGGTGGAGGGTGGAGGGTAAGTGTTTGGAATGCTCGTTGGATCAGCCAGAGCCAAAACGGAGACTGAGATAACACTATTTAAATAGCCCTCCTTTTTTCTCCCTCCTTTCTTTTTCTTTCTTTCTTTCTTTCTTTCTTACTCACTCGATTTTTTCCTATCTTTCTTTTGTTTATTTCAATGCAGTGAATTTAATCTTTGGTAGAATTAAAGGTTTTTAATTAGTCCGAATTTGACCAGAATTAGTCCAAAATTGCAAGAAAGATTAGTGTAAATTTGTGTAAGTGTGATGTATGTATGTGTGCGTCTCTCTCTCTCTCTCTCTCACTCTCTCACTTTCTCACTCTCACACACACACACACACACACACACACACACACACAAGCCCACACACACAAGCCCACATACTGTCTCTCTCTCTCACAAACTCACTCTCTCTCTCTCTTTGTCTCTGTGTGAGGCTGGAAATAACAGGGCGCTGATTTTGAGAATATAAGGGTTTTTTTTTGCTGTCTCATCTCTGGAAATGGGCGGTCTATGTTTTGCTGTTTGTATGGCTTGGTAGATGGTCCTCAAATAAAGTAGTTTTAAATCTCTGTCTCTCTCTCTCACACACACACTCACACACACTCTCTCTCTTTCTCTCTGTCTCTCTCTATTTCTCTCTCCTTCTCTTCCCTCCCTTCGCTCCTTAAATAATTTCCTCCCTTTTCTCTCTCAGCTGTGATAGTGGAGTAGCTCACACAGCGTGCGCCAGAACACCTTCGTGTTTGGATCCCCGTGGCGCAGGGGAACAGACAGCTGCTAATCAACTTGGCTCTCCTCTCTTCGTTTCCTTCCCCAAAATCCTGCGAGACCCCTTTTTCCCCCTCTATTTTCACTTCTGCGTGGTCACATCACCAATAGCTGAGGTCTATGAACAGGTTTTTATTTGTTGTTTCTCTCAGCTAGTCTCCCTCTGCTCCCTATGTTTCCCTCTTTCTCTCTCAACTCTCTCACTCTCTCTCTCTCTTTCTCTCTTCCTTTTTCCTCTCTCTCTCTCACTTTCTCTGTCTCACTTTCTCTCTTTCTCTCTCTCCCTCGACTACCCATCCACCCTCCCTTCATCCTGCAAGTGCAAGTCCACCACCAGAAGCACTTTTCTCTCACTTTAAACACTGCCACAAAGAGAGAGAGAGAGAGAGAGAGAGAGAGAGAGAGAGAGAGAGAGAGAGAGACTGAGAGAGTAAAAGAGAGATGGAGAAAAAAAAGAGGCCTTTGGGGAGGTGTGTTATGACAGCACATTCCTGCCTCGTTAGCGGGGGCCTCTCCTTCCCTTGTGTGTCCTGTCACACAGGTTAGCATCCCCTAGGGGAGGTGTTCGGGTCAGTGCCTCTGTTTGACCAGGTCTCCAGAGCAGGGCCGGAGGACTTAACAGTCAACACTGGCTTTGTGGAATCCACCATCACATCACTCGTCAAGGAGAAGAACGGGGGGTTACAGCCCTGGGTGCTCTTCCCTCTAGAAAGCCCTGGAAAAAAGGGGGAAATATAAAGTCAGGAATGTATATGTACAGATGGAGTCCGGAAATGTTCAGGTAAACAGAAACTGATGAAGATATATATGCAGTATAGATATAGAAAGAGCGATGGGGCTAAGGTACACACATACTAACACTCTTACTCTCTCTCCCCCTCCCTCTCTCTTTCTCTTTCACACACATACACAGACACTCACACATACACACACTCACAGACTATCTCTTTTTTACACACACACACACACACACACACACACACACACACACACACGGACACGGACACACACGGACACTCACAAATGCATACATTCACAGACTATCTCCCTTTTACACACACACACACACACACACACACACACACGGACACGGACACGGACACGGACACGGACACTCACAAATGCATACATTCACAGACTATCTCCCTTTTACACACACACACACACACACACACACACACACACACACACACACACACACACACACACACACAGGTTGTTGGTCAAAGCCGGGGCCATATGTTAAGTTGCTTAAATACCATGCCTAGTCCCCAACGTAGGCTGGACTTTGACCGCTGCTCTCTGATGCTAAGCTCCTGCACTGGCCCAAAAGCACGGCGTGTATTTCCTGGATATTTATTTTCAGGCTCTGATGTTCTGTCCATGTGATCTGCCCTAAAATGGACTGGCATTTAACACAGGGGGCCTCCCGGCCCTCGGCTGAAGGGAAAGGTCTAAAGGCTGATCGGGAGCGGGCCAGGAATGCCAGATATTTGAAGTCAGCAGTTTAAAAAAAAACGAAAAGAAAGAGAGAGAGAGGGAAAGAGATAGAGAGGAAGAAAGAAAGGGTGGCGGGGGCAGTGGGGGGGGATCTGTTTAAGTATACAGTTTTGTCTAAAATAACCTTACTCAGAACAAGAACAAAAGACGTTTTAGGAACTTTCTGTCAAGGAAGCTAATATTATTTTAATCTTTTTTTGAACCACAGCTATCTGTGTGTTATTTGTGTGGCTTTCCTAAAAGACAGCTGGAGATATTCTTTTGGTTATATAGGCTTACTGTTGGTCTTGTGAAGGTCAGTTCAATGTCACTTGCTCCTGTTGTATAATGCCATTGTAAACTTAAAGGAGCACCCCACTATTTTGAGAAACTAGCTCATTTGTCATCTCTGCTAAGGTTAGACAACTGGGTATTACCTTCCTCGTTTTACTGCAGGCAATATCTCAGTCTAACAGTAGCACTTTTAGCTTAGCATAGTCTGAATCAGACCTTTGAATCACTCACCAAAAGCAAGACCAAAAAACTCGATAATTTTCCTAGTCTCTTGTGTGGTTAAAACATGTACCAAGACCAATGGAAAAAGAAACGTGGTGATTTTCTAGGCAGATATGACTTGGAAATATACTCTAATTTTGGTATAACAATCAAGAGTCTTTGCTGTTACCACACCGTGGGTGCAGTCTGTGTGTTGCATTAGGACACATTTTTTCAAAACCAGAGCTGTCTGGGTTGTTATGCTATGCAACTGGTCACAAGAGCATCTGGAGTATGCTAAACCTGTGACAGATAATCCTCCAAGACTACTGGAAGGGTAAGAACACACTAAGGAGTTGTCAATATTTACTGTAGAAATGGGCCGTAGCTTGAAGGGATTACAGGAAGACTAGTTGTCTAAACAAATTAGATGTCAAAGAACATGCCTAACATGTCAGGCGTGCTATGGGCGCGTCAAGTAGTGTTGGATGGTACATGCTAAATGGGTTCCCACACAAGTTGTGATTTGACTACAGCAAGTCCTGACTCTTGGAGGTTTCATCGATGTGTTTACACATAAGCCCAAACTCTGATTGACTAGGTCTCTAACAACAAAAAAAACTCTGGGATGAATTCTCTGTAGGTTATATTTCACATATACAGCAACTCTGGAAAAAAATCAGGTAAATCCTGGAGCCCAGGCTATGTGTGAAAGGGTCAGAGGGCTTCAGAAAGACAAAAACACCCTGAAAAGTCTTTCTTCTGCCTGTGCACTCGAAACCAATTAGATGATCTACTTGTCTGATTTGCATGCATACTAAGATCAGCTGGATCAAATATGTGGCAGGGTTTTTAAAGCTGGGATCTTCACCTTTTAGGAGGGCTATAAGTCAGCCAGTCTTCCTTGGGGATGTACAGTACATGTAGGTGACTAGGTTTACCCAGAGCCTGACACCAGTGGTGTGTTTCGCCATACTGAGGTATGGCCCATCCAGCCAATAGATGTTCATTGGTTGATGCTGCAAGCTATTGAGTTCCATGCACTGTCCAGCACTCCAACCACAGTGGTTTGGACACCTGTAGGAGGTTAAATGGTTCCTGTTAGGGTAACTGTTTTTGACATTGAAAGTGGAGGGAACAAAGTGCGTGGATGTTTTTTCACTTGAAGTCATTTTGTTTTTGGTTTTCGTGAGTTCATGACGTCCGCTCCCCTCCCAAACAAAGGCTTCGACAAACAGTGGAAGAAAATGGTCATAACAAGCAATCAAAATCACAGGGCAGCATTTGACCATTTTGGGTTAATCGTTTCTGCAATTGTGTCTCTTGGCCGGTGCCAATTCCGTGGCTGTTGTGACTTGAGAGCTAGGGAGCTTGGGCTCAGTATTTTTTTTTTTCCATTCTTTCTTTTTCTTGGGAAGAAAAAAAAAAAAACGATCTTCCCCTAAGGCTCAGACTGTACCTCTCCTCCATCCCTGTGCTCATGCCAACAGCTGCAGCATAGCCTCTTTGGTTTCACTGATTGCTCATTTGTCAAAGCTCACGCGGAGAGACGAAGCCAGTGAACAGCATCATGTCATGACAGTGGAATCCAGAATCAGGTTTTTAAACTTTGGGCCATATATCATGGTCAAGTCGCTGTAAGTGATTTAACAGTGGATTGCGGAGTTCAATCTACCGCATTGACGGGTAGGTTTCACTTAAAAGTTGATGAGTTTTTCATGGCATCATTGATTTTCAGGCCTCTTAAACCCTTTTGTTCCTTCAGGAAGATGCTGTACTACTTTTGCTGCTTGTTGCCTGTAGTCAAGCTATTCAGTTGCTTGATTCATGGAGACCACATGGTGCTTTAAGCATGATATATATTACACACAAACACACACATACACTCTGTCTCACACACACACCCCCACACAAACACACAGTCACACACACACACACACACACACACACACACACACACACACACACACTGTCACACACATACAAATGCATACGCAAACACCCACACATCCACACACATCCACACACCAACACACTCTGAAACAGAAACACCTGCTTTCGCCCCCAGCTTTCTCAGGCCCAGGCTCAGCTCTAAATCAGGGCTAAAATGATTGCCCTTCGCCCGCATTTGAAAGCCGTGTGCATCATGGCAGTTTGACAGATGACCATGTGTCATGTAAAGTGCCGCATCACGGCACCACCCCCCCACCCCCACCTAGCCCCTACTTACCCCCACCCCCCCTGAGAGGCCCTGCACTGAGAGTGCATCCGGGTACACACCACCGCCGTTTGGACAGCTGAGGGTTGTCGGCTCTGAAAGCGCCGCTTGTTTGGTCCGGTGTGGCCCGGTCAGGCTGAGCTGAGCGATGGGGTGATTGGGTTTGTCACAGATCTGATGGATTCTTCGTCCCACAAAGGGACATTTGCAGGCGTTTTTCTCCCCTGGCTGCACTCACTGCAATAGCTAGCTCTCTCTCTCTCTCTCTCTCTCTCTGTCTCTCTCTCTCTCTCTCTCTGTCTCTGGCCGCCTGGTCTGGTTTAGAGCGAGCACACACACACAAACACACACACACACACACACACACACACACACACACACACACACACACACAGCACTACAAAGGGCAGCCTATTCAGCGGGCAGAAATGGCCAAATATCTAATTTTAGATGCTGGATGAGTTGTGCCTTCCTGAGCCTGCTCTCTGCTCTGTCTCTCTATCACACATTCACTCTCTCACTCACTTTCTTTCTCTCTTGCTCTCTCTCTCTCTCTCTCTCTCTCTGTCCTGTCTTTTTCTTTTCCCTGCTTTCTTTTCTCTCTCTAACTATGTTTTTTCTCCCTCTTCTTCATCTCTCTCTGTCTCTATGCATTTGTTCTCTGACCCTTTAAAAGCACCTATTTTTCCTTTTCTGTGTGTGTTTGTGTGTGGAGGTGTGTGGGTGAGTGTGGATGTGGATGTGTGCGTGGTCACACACAGACACACACATACACACACACACTTGTGAGTGCACTCTGACCCTTTACAATCAGCTGGGTGGTGCGTGGTGCGGTACGAGTCAAGAGATTTTCTGATTTCCGAGTTTCGAGTTCTCTCTTGATTAGCGTCCCGACGGGAAGAGCAGATGCATTCTTCAGCTGACCCCTGCATGAAGGACTCATCATCATTGAAAATTTCATTTAGCTTCAGAGGAAAAGGAAATCTGGACAGAGCCACCGAAATGAGTGTGTGTGTGTGGTGTGTGTGTGTGTGTGTGAGTGAGAGAGAAAGAGAGAGAGAGAGCGCAAGAGCAAGAGTGAGAGCAGGAGTAAGCGAGAGAGAGAGAGATAGAGAGAGAGAAAGAGAGAGCGCGTGCGCAGGAGAGGAATAGAGGCCATGAAAAGGAGAAAGGTAACACAATTACGGAGCCACCATCATCCATCACCGAACAGGTGAATCTTAAATCACGCTGGCATGTTGATCAATTGAAAACATATTGCACAGCACCTTACCGTCCCCACTGTATAATTTGAAACCTTCTAGAAAATTCTGTAAAATTTGTGAAAAACAATCAAAACCCGATTAGCCTTATATCAGAAGCTCAAGCCTCGGTGAGAGCAGGGACCAGATAAGTTTTATGGACAGTGTGAGCATGTAGTGGATAGATTGCAATTTTACCTGTTTCAGAAGTGTCATTTGATCTGACTGTGCTCCTCTTGTATCACACTGAAGGGCAGCATGCCCAGACACAGTCCAGTGGATGATGATGGTGGTGTAGTTCTGAGAATGGCAGTGTATGCAAATACTTAAATAAGGTACATCTGATGTGGGCAGTATTTGCAAATGCTTAGAAAGGGTACATTTGATGAGGCCAGTTTTTTTCACCAATGTTTAGAGGCTGTATTGTTGATAATGGCAGAATTTACCAGAGACAGTATTGGTTATGATGGTGAATATGTAGCATAATGTCTCCACGATGCCTGTTATGATGGTATTACCCAATGTTTATAGTCAGTACTTTTGGTGAACACAGTATTTGGCACTGCTCATGCAGAAACTCAATACAGTTTATGATGGGGAATATTTGCAGACAGTACCGTTGACTGGGGATATTTGCCAGTGCTTAATCTTGTTGATGATGGCAATATTTGGCAACTGCTTAGAGAAAATAATGTTGATAATGGCAGCCTTTGGCACTGTCTAGGAGACCGCATACTGTTGATGATGGCAGCGTTTGCCGTATTTATCAATACCCATGCTAGCCGTATTATTCCATCCACTACAGACAGGGAATCCACTTCCTGGCTGTCCTCTTTTCTGTGGCCTCTGTTAAGTGCCTACTTGGCACCAGCGCTAAACCCTTACAAACCAGCACCACTCATCAACTGTGACTCACTCAAGGCGTTTTCAGGTCGACAGTGAACCGTGCCAGTGCTGGTTCCCGCACCTAATCTCAAACCGGCCAACGTGTTCACCCCAAAAAAAATCAGAGCATTCGGGAACCGATAATTTGGATCTCAATGGGCACCAAGTAAAACTTGGTTTTTGTAAGCGAACCGTAACAAGATGTGTTTTTTTGTTGTTGTTGGTGAGGCAACGCCCTGTGTCGATGACACATCATGACCTTTCATAATGGTACGAACGTGGGCTGTTCACGTGTAAGTACTTCGGTTCCCAGTGTTACTCATGTGGGAACGGGCTCCGGCACCGGGCTGGCCAATCTGAAAACAGCTTCACAACATTTAACCTTTTTATTTGCCATTTGTGCATAAACCAACAGTCTACACACATTGGAATTCTTGTGCAGAGCTCTCTCAGAGCTAACACGTTAGGACTAAAATAATATAAACTAATAATAAAACTGCCACGTGGCTACTGATACCTTGATTGTGGGCAAATGCTGCATGTGAATTGTAGTATTTACGTGACTAGCCTCATGAAAGAGACCTGATAATGATGTATGTTTTGCAAATTTTCTTTCTTTCTTTTTTGTGTTACGTTAGCCATTATACAGCTGGGTACTCTGTAACTTTCCACTGTCCCTCTTTATCATACCATAGATACCTGAAAAAAACCCTGCAGGTGTGTCCTAGCCTCAACCTTTGGGGTTTTTTTGTTATTGCTTCACTTGGGGTGTATTCACATTAAGTGATTACACTTTCTAAGTGATCCTTAGAGAGATGTAATCCCTGCGTGTGTTTTTTTATTTTTTTTGTTTGCATTCATTGCAGCACAATGACGAGTGGTGCGAAGCATCTTATCAACTGGAATAGCCTAAGTGCATTTCACACTTGCTAAGCATGGTGGCATGAAAAGGGCTTGTGTGCACACAAAGGCAGCGGGTGTTGGTTTTCCTCGACCTTTTTTTTTGTGTGTGAACTTTATCTGGGCCCGCGATTACAGTGACGGCACACGGGGACAGGAGGGGAGAGGTCAGCTGAGGTAGCCGGCTCTCGGCACTCTGCACTCTGCACGCCGCGACACGCCACCACCCTCTGGTTCCTCGCCACCTCTCTCTCTCTCTCTCTCTGTCTCTCTCTCTCTGTCTCCTCTTTTTTTTCTCTCTCTCTCTTTTGTCTCCTCTTTTCTCTCTCTCTCTCTCTCTCTCTGTCTCTGTCTACTCTCTTTCTTCTGTGTTCTTGCTTTCTTCTCTCTCTCTCTCTCTCCCTCCCCCTCTTTCTGTGTTTCTCTGTCTGCTCTGTCCTCACTTTTTTTTTTTTGGCTCGCTCTCTCTCTCTCTCTCTCTCTTTTTCTCTCACTGTCTCTCAGACTCTATCTTCTTTCTCCCTCTTTCTCCTCTCTCTCCTCTCTTTCCCTCCCTTACTGCTGAGCTGCTGTCCAAAGGCAAGTGTGGTCTTGTGTGTTGTAAAGCTCCACGAGGCAGCAGCAGCAGCTCACGTATACGTACACATCTGGCCTCAATCCGGCACAGTTTTGGCCCAGATGATGCAGCTCGTCAGAGCACCAGCAGACCCGTTCAGCAATCAGCTGTTTCCCTGGGCCCGGGTCCAAGTGATGCTTTCATCGGTGAGGTAATGTCAAGCAAACGCTGCCGCTGCTCGGTGATATTACAGATGTTCCAGAATGTTCTGCCCTTCCTTTTTTAAGCGCCGCAGACGATATTTGTGCGCCAAACAAATGTCTGACATTAGCCTTGGGTCTCATTCTTTCCGAGCAGCCCAGGCTGGAAGCTGGAGACAGAGGCTGCTGCTGCCGTGCAAATTGGAAGAGCCCAGGCTACTTATTTGATACCGTTCGCACATGCTGAAGGAATTCACTCTGATGGGTGTGACTCTGGTGGTTGGTTGTGCCTGACGTGGCTCATTATAGGCACACACACACACACACACACACACACACACACACACACACACACACACACACATACACACACCTACAAATTTTCACACAGAAAATGTGCATACACACACAAACAAACACATACACGAGCATACACGTATGCAGTCATACTCACATTATCCATATCTTCATCAGTATCTTCACAAGTGCCGTCAAAACATTTACTAAACATTGCCCTGATGCAGTCTTTCACGTCATGTCAACTGTGTCTTGTGGGTAGATAAGGCTACCTGTCTTTCCTTTGGAATGAAGATATTCCACCATGCACTGTTTGCAAATAAACACCTCACGTTTAAGGACATGGTTAAAGCAACCTTATCCTCACACATGGGGTTATGCCTCTCTCATTCTTTCTCTCTCTCTCTCTCTCTCTCTCTCTCTCTCTCTCTCTCTCTCTCTCTCTCTCTGCGTACAGGCAGGCATTTTGTTTATTTTGTGTGTGTGTTATCTGATCTGTGCGTCTGTCCTGTGCTGTACAGCCCGCATATAGCGTTCCTGTCCCAGAGCGTGCTGGCCGGGCCCAGGGACCTGAGCGGCGCTCGGCTGTGCCACGAGATCGCCCACGCCTGGTTCGGCCTGGCCATCGGGGCCCGGGACTGGACCGAGGAGTGGATCAGTGAGGGCTTTGCCACCTTCCTGGAGGATGTGCTATGGGCTAAAGTTCAAAAGGTATATGGTTGTAGAAGCTTCTTCCACTGATGCTAAAAAGAAAGCTTATATATCCATATTTATTATTACTGTTATGTGTTATTATATAAATGTTCAATGTCAAAAGTCATGTCCATTTTCTGGTTTTTAAAAGTATAGCTTTTCCAGTCCTTCATATCCTAGTCAGTCTTTATTTTCTTCGTGATCATATGTGTTTTGTTAAAAGCAAAAAACTTACTAGTCACTGTGGAACAATGTTTTTGGCATGTCTATGTTCTGTTATTCTTTATTCTGTAGAATATAAATATATTCTATTTCACTATAATTTTTTGGTGTGCAATTATGTGTTGTCCGATGCAATACATGCTAGAGTCTGTGCTTGAGTGTGTAGTGTTTGTTCATTTGTTCCATCAATCAACAAGCTATTTTTTTCTTTTTAATAACAAAGTTGGTGGTATTTAGGGAGAAGCATATTACCTAAAACTTGCCCTTTTGAGTTAAGAGTGCACATATAACTATTCCTTCTGTCAGTTTTCCCATAATGCCTGTCCCACAACCACGGTGGTACCCTGCCAGTTCCATTGAAGTAATGCTCTCAAACGATGTGGTTCCCCCTTTCTTGGTTTGCCAAGTATATGGAGATGAATGTTATTGTGCAGAATATGGCACTTCATCATTTTTTTTTAACTCCGTGACTCAAACTTTCTATTGATCTCGTTCCACTCGTACGTTGGTTCATCTGACTCTCTCTTCATTTCTTGTTTTTAGGATCCTGTTATGTCCTTCCTCTTCTTCCTGCTTTGTCCTGCTTTATCTCCTCTCCTCTCTAATGCTCTTACAGATGCTTTATCGACAAATACACATTTTGTGTCCTCACAAAACGGGTTGTAAACTCATCAGAGACAAAGAGCATTATGAGGAGAGAACTGCTCAACACCAATAAAAAAAAGATACTTTATGAAATGCAGCAACTATTAAAAAAAATCAATGGTCCCTAGGTCACCAGTCTGATGGACTAGTCCTCCTTTCTGAGTCTCTTGCTTTTTCTCTCTGTCCATCTCTTTTGCTTTCTTCTTCTTCCTCCCTCTCTCCTGTTCCCTCCTGCTATCTCTCCTTCGTTCTCTCCTTCTTTCCCTCTCCTCTCCCTCTTTCTCTCTCTGTCCCTTTCTCCCTCTCACTCTCCTCAGCTTAGCCAGCGAGAGGAGCAGGAGCAGCTGTATCTGAGGGCTGTGTTGAGGTGGAGGCGTCTCCATGACGAACTGCAGAACTCTGAGCAGGAACTACAGATCCTCAGGTGCCCCCATCACAGCCTGAACCAGCAAATATGAATAACAATGCTAAAATAATCACACAAATATACATAGTATGCAATGTAATAATAATCATGCAAATTATCGAGGTGAAATTAGTTTTTTTAGTTAGTAGTTTTTAACAGAACAAAAATTGTAAATTAGTGAAAGTAAGTCAATACAATACATGCGCATGCTTATTGCAAAGGTCTTCTGGCTGCACAGAAAAGCAGTCCTTAGAGGAACACAGTGCTGTGATCTGCAGAATAATCCAGCTCGTTTGTCAAAAATCGTAATGGATATTAGACAGGCCAGAGAAAAATAGGCTCTTGGGGAAGAAAGTGGAGCACCTCGTCTGTGTTCTGTCCCCCGCTCTCTCCAGACTGTCTAATTAGCGCAGGTCCACCCGTGAGCCAGTTTGGTCCAGACTAATGAACCATATCAGCAGGCTCAGGGCAGGATAAGGAGCAAAGGGGTGGGGGTGGGGGTGGGCGCATCTCTGCAGGTTGGCAGGATGTTTAAAACCTGTTGTCTCTGCACCCAAGGAACCCCCCCACACACACACACACACCCACCTGTCCTCTCTCGTCTCACACAAGAGACACACGGCTCCTTCAGCAGCCCAAGGGGAATCGGGGTGGAGGGGGCAGTGTTTGGTCCTGCATGTTAAATGTAATAGTCATGGCTGCTGTAGTGATGATCTGACCGGCCTGGCTAAAGTAACACCATTTAAAAAAAAAGATTGGAAAAGGATTGTAATAAAAAAAACTTGCATCAAAATTACTCTAAGTTAACAATAAAAGAAAATGTTTTTTAGGTTTAGAAGCTCATCATCTAGCTCTGTTTTCCACCTTCTCTTGAGCACAGGCCCCACAAAGAAAGCACTGGAGTGGTGTCTGAGTCAGGGGCCTCCACTGTGAAGCATGGCCTCAACCCAGAGAAGCCATTCATGCAGGTCCACTACCTCAAGGTAAAGCAACACCTCTCCATTGCCAAAGCCTGCAATGGCATGTAAACACACCGTAAACGCCGTTCATTAACAAAAATAATCATTCCGCCCCACTAAATTGGAAAGGCCTGGTCATTCGTCTTGATTGGACAGATGGATTGAATCATGTCGGTGTTTCTGTTCTTCCTGCTTTTGCCAGGGTTATTTCCTGTTGAAATTTCTGGCCGGTTTCACTGGGCACGAGCAGTTCCTCGCTTTCCTTCGGCTGTTTGTGAGAACATACCACGGACAGCTTGTTCTGTCTCAGGTAAGAGAAGGGGTTGCGTGTTTATAATTACGGCGGCCACAAGCATTCCCAGAATGCAGTTCCTATAGTGCCGTCGGTGGGGACGGTGGGGAGGTTAGCGAACTATAAAAGTTAATATGTGGGTGCGTCGCAAGGCCTTTAACTCTATTTTAGGCATGCGCAACACATATGCATCTGCCTTGCATAGTCTAGATGGAACAAAAGATTACCTCAAAAACGGTAAACAATGTTTTACAGCTCCTCATGGTTCTTGACATAACCTCTTCCAGCAAAACGAAAACACGTGGCACAAGGCAGATTATTGCAACACTCTCTCTGGTGCTGCTCAATGCTGATCAGTCAAGGAAACACCCACTGGATACGTTAAACAAACAATATATACGTGGCAAATAACTTTTCCATCTCGTTCACATCTCATTTAGATTCGCATGCGGCCCTGTAAGGAAATTAATGTGAATATAACTCATGTCGCCAGTCTACGTATATTGTTTAGGCACACACATTGTGGGTGGGAAATTGTTTAATGTTTCTGGAAGAGTAATGACAGTACGCTCCTTTGAATTTAATTCATTTTGGTGGCGGTGAATAGCCAATGTCAAGGCGTGTTTGTCCTCCTAATGCGTTTGTACTGTGACCGTTTGCACCTGGCCCCATGTGATCCTCATCCTGCCTTTCAATCAGCTAACACTTGTTTGTATTTCACTATTGACTTTTTGCCGTATGCTTGAGATAGTGCACAGATGCACGCGCACACTCACACACTGCATACATATGTTAAAGAGATACACACACATTCGCACGATACACGATACATACATACAAACACACACACACACACACACACACACACAGGTACACACATACACATATACACATGCACACACAGACACGCATGCACACACACGCAAGCACGTGCGTGCTCCTTTGATGTGCACAATGCGGTCAAGTTGCTTTGTTGCTTGACTGTTTGCATGTGTTCTCCTAGCCCATACCCCTCCTCTGAAACAGTCATACACATTTGTTTTGCAGGATTTCTTACAGATGCTCCTGGATCACTTTCCAGACATGAAGAGGTGAGTCTGACTCATCTCACGTGAGGCTTCTGTCTGTCTGTCTCACAAAAAAACGTTTAAGCGAGCTTAAAGCTTAAAGACGGCCCTTTTCAAAAGCAGGCTGGGCTGTGGCTGTGGCTTTGCCTTTGTGCTGAGTGCCCCTTCATGCTAACTGACTGATGGGACGCCACAGCCAGCTGCATGTTAAAAGGCAAAAGCATTACATCTCTCTACAGCAAAAAGCCCTGCTATAGATCCTAAAGAAAAGGTCTGTGGAAAACATAGGATCACACTTGTCATAAACAATACTCGTGTGATAAATCTGTGGTTAAGGGATTATGTATACACTTCATACTAAAAAAAAAGGCACAAATGACCTTCAATATGCACGTTGGATCACATGAAATATATACATGTACATATATTTTCCTATGCTACTGCACATGAAGGGAGATAAAATTGAGTGCTTAAACACATGGTTTTAGTGTATCGGTCTTCTATATCCTCCATCATATCTTTGAGTTCTCATCATCCACACAGGTCTGGGATAAGCAGCCGTTTTGTCTTGCACTTCAAAGGGGAACCTGTTGTGGAACATTGTGGAAGCTCTAGTTCTCAGTCTTTTTTGGAAAGTGCGCTCAACTCCAAAAGTTTCTTATCAGCGTCTTCGGGTGCGGGCAACTGGAAATGGTATACTTGTAGATAGGAAGCCGCACTCTCGGTTATCGTTCTTGTTCTCTG
This sequence comes from Setipinna tenuifilis, assembly GCA_030347295.1. Taxonomy (NCBI): domain Eukaryota; kingdom Metazoa; phylum Chordata; class Actinopteri; order Clupeiformes; family Engraulidae; genus Setipinna; species Setipinna tenuifilis. The sequence continues at coordinate 22,893,927 of CM059284.1, forward strand.
TTTAATGGGTCAGCATGAAGACAGACGTTTCGGCCCAGCGGCCTTCCTCAGTGTCTTACAGAGGATGTAGGCAAGGTGTGCTTTTTTTTTTTAAAAAGCCAGTCATGACGTCAGCTAATTGCCACGTAAGCACGTGCTTACGTGGCAATTAGCTGACGTCATGACTGGCTTTTTTAAAAAGGCCGAAACGTCTGTCTTCATGCTGACCCATTAAACAGAGAACAAGAACGATAACCGAGAGTGCGGCTTCCTATCTACAAGCTCTAGTTCTCACACACTTAATGTTTAAGGGTGTAACTGAGCTGCCAGACAAGTTTCACATACATGATGTACATAAAAGATTTTTTTTTACGATTCATTGTGCATCCGTTGCATATGTAAAAAAAACCTCAGTTCTTAAGTTGGGCTTTGAGGGTATACACTACAACAGATACACACACTACAAATGTCCAGTTCAACAAACAAAAATCACATACTAGTGACTTATCGACAGAGACTCGGTACCCAGCATATCTGAGACGACACTTCACTAGAAGTCAGTGTTAGGTCATCACTAATATCCCTGATGTCACTGTTTTGCTATGTCATGTGTCTCTGTAAGTGTCACTGTCAGGCCTTCACTTTATCTCTGTTTTCCAGACGGGGCCTCAGCCTCCAGGCCATATATGCAGACTGGCTGGACGCCCCTGGAATACCAAAGGTAACTGCAACACCTGCCATTTTGTTCCAGAAGAGCCTATTTCATTTAAGCTGAAGTTTTTTTTTTCTTTCAAGTTACTTTTAAAAGTGGTTATGAAAATGTATTTGATACAGTTCGTCATACCTCATGTACAGTAGCTGTCGGATCTCTGCTGAGAAAGTATCGGAGTGTAAACTTTTAAAGCATTTTAGTCAGTCTCTGACGAGAGACAAAAAAAAATGAAAGGAGCATTATTTTTCACACCAGCACGACTCAACCATGCACACACACACACACACACACACACACACACACACACACACACGCACACACACACGCATGCATGTCCCACTAATAGCATCCCAGGAGCCTTATCTTCAAACAGGCTGTCAGCACACCTCAACGGACCATATGGCCAGAGGACCATAAAACAGGAGGCACAGGGCCCCTCTGATCAAGCAGTCGGGCAACTGCATAATGCCTTTATAATTGTGTCAATATGACGCCGCGCTTTGACGTGAATAGAGCCACCTTACTGCTTTTGAAAAGTTTTTCAGATGACATTTACACGTGTTTTAATAACCTATAAATGGTATGGCTCGGTATTACAATCTACCTTTAAATACGCTTTTTTTCCCCCTCCTTTTATGAATATTGTGAACCTGCACTCAATTAGTTAGTCCTTTTGTAAGTCGCTTTGGATAAAAGGGTCTGCTAAGTGTAATGTAATGTAATGTGGTTTAAAGAACGGATACTGTGGTGCTGCACAATGATTTACGCTTGAGTATTTGAAGTCTTGACTAATGACGACTACGACTTTGACTTCATAACACAAAGAAACCTGACTTGAAATACTGAGAGGAATATTTTAGTCTTCCGGCAGTAACACTGTAATATATTTGCCTCTGATGTACTTGATCGTTTCCCGAAATCACACTGGTGGCTCTTGCTCTGTTGAGATATGAGGGAATGCTTGCATTGAAGCCAGTGGAGGATTAGGATTTATTAGCTTTTCAGCTGTTGGGAAGAGCACTTTAGAATGCAGGAGAGACGGAGATACTTAAGCCTGCGGTGTCCAGCCCCCCAAAATACGACCTTGTTTTTGCATAAGAACAGACACGTGATTTATACCAACTCAAGATGGCTTAGATTTATAGATAATATCAGAGTGCAGCTTTATAAATGGCAGACCCCCCCCTCCCCCCGCTCTCTTTTTTTTTTATCATCTGTGTAGACTACTGCCAACCCATAAATTCCCCATCGAAAACGTTTTATCAGGGCCGATGGATAAATTAGACAAATATGAGCGGGCGTTTGGTGAGGAATTCAGCATTTTTTGTACTGTGAATGAGACATGACGGGGCGGGAGGCGTCGTATTTCAAGGGCAGGATTCAACAGTTCGCTGCGGGGAGATTTACTTTCAGGTGATATTCCTTACAATCCATCCATCCATCCATCTGCCTGCCCCACCTCTCTCTCTCTCTTTCCTTTCTCTCTCTCTCTCTGTGTCTCTGTCTCTCTGTCTTTCTCTCTCTCTCTCTCTGTCTCTCTCTGTCTCTCTGTCTTTCTCTCTCTCTCTCTCTGTCTCTGTCTCTCTCTCTCTCTCTGTCTCTCTGTCTTTCTCTATCTCTATCTCTCTGTCTTTCTCTCTCTCTCTCTCTCTCTCTCTCTCTGTCTCTCTCTCTCTCTCTCTCTCTCTCTGTCTCTGTCTCTCTCTCTCTCTCTGTCTCTCTGTCTTTCTCTATCTCTATCTCTCTGTCTTTCTCTCTCTCTCTGTCTCTCTCTCTCTCTCTCTCTGTCTCTCTCTCTGTCTGTCCAGTAGAATGAGAAAAAATAAACGAGGAAAGGGGCCCCATGGACAAAGCGACCAGGAGTAACAATGAGTGACAGACAGTGATTAAAAATCACTTTAAAAATCCCAACTTTAAGTAAGGGACTATGTACACCATTACCTAGTCACGTAAATACAAAAAATATATACTCTGTAGCCAGATTTAGCTACCAGTTTCCATCTGCAGTCCCCCCGCTGTTAAAAGTGGAAAGGTTTTTCCATTCTCACATTTTCTCTTAGCACTAGAAAATGTGGTTTGACTCATCTGTGGCCCATTTTAAAAGGAGGGGAATAGAAAGGGCAATCATATACCGTTGATCAGGTCTACACATGAACTGTCGAGTTTACTCAGCGGTTTTATGGCCTCGTGTGTGTATGCTCGGCATACTGTAATCTTAGCTCACATATCTTTCTGTCAGTGGAATCAGTGGGAGGGATTACATGTGAAGGGACAGCCATTGTTTGTGTCTTACACATGGAATGTCATGTCTGCCTAGATGGAGCAGTACCCACAGTGCTATAAATATCGTTATTCACGTTTGCAGATGGCTGTCAGTGAGGTTTGGATGAATAAAAATGGTGGAGACAAAATGTCAAAGTGCTGAGACATTTTGTATACAATGCCCTCATCGATGCCCTATATACGATACCCTCATCCCTTTCAAGATTTTTAAAA
>CM059284.1:22902113-23022113 GCA_030347295.1 Setipinna tenuifilis
GCTCGCCTTTATACAGCATGAGTGCTACAAAGCTCCAGGAGTAATGTGAATCATATTAGCATCTCTTGAAACAGCAGGTTTTTTTTTTCGTGGAGCTCAGACGTCTGGTTCTGTTTTAGTGTTTTCGGTACGAGGTGACATTTTTTTTGCCTGTAAGTGAGCAGGGGTGGTGGTGGTGGTGGTGGAGGAGAAGGAGAAGGAGAAGGAGAAGGAGAGGCATTCGCTGTGGCTCTCAAGGTTTTTCTTTCTTCCGGTTCTGGGATCTGCTTTTATTGGAACAGTGATCCATTATGCCTTATTAAAAGCAAAAAGGTTAACACATTCAGAGCTGGCTGGGCCTGCACTTCAGACGATCTGAGAGAGGCCAGCAGAGAGGAGAGGGAGGGAGGGAGGGAGGGAGCGAGAGAGACAGGCAGAGAATGAGAGAGAGAGAGAGAGAGAGGGTGGGGTGGGGGATAAGAGAGAGAGAGAGAAAGAAAGAGAGAGGCTCGTGAAAGAAGGGGCCAATTACAGTCCAGTCGGATACGCACAATGGAGCGGGAAGGAGAGAGAGTGCGATGGAGGAGAGGTGGTGGTGGTGGGGGGGTTGGGAGGGTGGGGGTGTGGGGTGGGCAAGTGATTGAAGTTGTGCCATAAAAGCTACCCTGAAAGGAAACACTAAATGACCCCCCCTCCCTGCCTGTCTGCCTGCCTGCCTCCACCTCGCTCATTCACATACGCATACGCGCGCACACACACGCGCACGCACACACACACGCACATACATACACACACACACACACACACACACACACATACACATACACACACACACACACACACACACACACACACACTTTTTTTACACACACTTGTCTCTGTCTCTCTCTCTGTCTCTCCCTCACACATACACACGCATGCATGTCTGTCTGTCTGTCTCTGTCTCTCTCTGTCTCTCTTTCTCTCTCTCTCTCTCTCTCTCTCTCTCTCTTTCTCCCCCTCACACACAGACACGCACACACACACACACACAGACGCACATTTACATGGCATATACACAGTGGCCATGGGCCTCTGCCCCTCACGTTACCATGATAGAGCACGTGAGACAGAGCACCCCCCCAGGCCCCCCAAACACACACACACACACACACACACTCCTCCTACTATCCCCCCACTGACCACCCCCCACCCCCACCCCACAACCCCGCCTTCCTAGTCCAGCACAGTCCAGGTGTATTTTATATTACTCATTGACGTTAACTTCAAACAGCGGTAGGGCCCATCCTCCCCGCCCTGCTCGTAAATCTGCAGCAGGCTCCCCCGGAGCTCGTAAAAGCGGGCAGCCGTGGACGAGACCGCGTCCGTCCACCCCCAACCACCCCCCCCACACACACACACACACACACACACACACACACACACTCCATCCGCCCCTGCCCCGTCAGTCTGTGACGGCCCCAGCCTCCACCCCTAAAAACAACCCCCACACACACACACCCCCGCACACCTCACCCCACCCCAACTTACAGCACCTAATTTCATCAAAGATAATTGGGGATGGTGGTGGTGGGCGGTGGTATAAGGGTAGGCAGTATGGGCCTCTGTGTTAGTTTCTCTGTGTGTGTGTGTGTGTGAGTTTCTCCATGTTTGTGTTTGGGGGGGGGGGGTTGGTTTTAGGGTTTTAGTGATGGCAGTTACTTTCCTGTACAAGTGTATCCGACGGTTGAGAGGAGTGCTGTTAAATGCATGATACGTTAAAAATAATGACTAACGTTTTTTTTTTTACATTTCGCTAGAGGGGAAAAGACAAACGTTGCACATTTCATTAGTACCTTAAAACCTCATTTTCCACGCCCTGCCTGCGCGCCGGGCCTTCCTGGTCTCTAGCTGGGGCCGGGCAGGGCTGCGTGACAGTGTCCCCGGCGTCCTGATAATGACAGTTTTATTCCGACGACTGACCAAGAGAGAGGCTGCTTCACGCCAGGGTTTTTTTTAGGATATTGCTTTTTAGCACTCCTTAATGCAAAATCAGCAAACCCTTCTTCAATAGCCCCCAGTGTTCATTCATCTAAACGTTAGAGCTTGTTTTTAGAGCGAGGAAGCTAATCAAGGTTTAAAAAGTTGAACGGGGAGGCGGGAGGTTGGGTGTGTGTGTGTGTGTGTGTGTGTGTGTGTGTGTGTGTGTGTGTGCGGGGGGGGGGGTGGATTTTTTTTTTCCATGGCAGCTTTAAGGGGTTGTGTGGTCCGTATGATTGTACCAAACAAACGCACAGGACCGGGGAGATGACAGAGCTTTGCCGTGTGTTGAAGAGTGTCATGTGTTCAACATGTGATCTGTGCACACACACACACACACACACACTCACATACTCACCCACACACACTTCACATCTCCTAAGACCCGAGATTCTCACGCATTCCTCCGGCGCCGATTGAACAAAAAGAAAAAAGAAAGAAAGAAACGAATCCACACGCTAAAGCCGCCTGTCCTCTTGACATTTGGAGAAGCCTCTCCTGTTCCAAATTTCCCAGTGATCTGTGTGCAAGTCGAAGCTTATTGTTGTTGACGTGCCAGTGTCTGATTTCAGTCCCTCTCTCTCTTACTCTCTCTCTCTCTCTTTCTCTCTCTCTCTCTCCTAACATCGTCCCCTCCCTTGGCCCTGGGTGGAAACGAGCGAGTAAGGGGCCTCCTCGTTTTTTTTGTGTGGTTTTGCATGGCAGGCCAGCCTCCCATCATTTGCTTCCCTTCTAAAGATGTATTTGTTTATTTTTGTGTGTGGTGTCCCTTTTTTCCCCCATCTTTTTTTTTTTTTTTTCGACTGGGGTGGAGAGAATAATTCCTCCTCTGCCGGTCATCGATCTATCTGGCTATGCTTTTTCCCCCTCTTTTCCCATGTCATCGGCTTCCACCCGTTGGTCAATCGCTTGTAAGCTGCCCACTAGGCTGCTCCTTGATATATGGCCAGTGAGGGGATTTAAAAAGAGGCAGCGCTGGATGATAAAAGCTCATATGCCTTACGCCCTCAAACAGTAGATCACTAACAGGGGGAAGATGAACAAGACAGCACCAGAGGGCCATATGTGAATACTTATAATGGATGGCAAAAAAGTAAGAAGAAAAAAAGAAGTGACAATTATTTTGCAATTGCACAGGGTTAGCCCGTGTGTATATATATAAAAAAGAAGTGTGGTTGGTTTTTTGGCAGGCTGAAGCCCTTTTGCTCTCATTGAAACAGTTTAGCTGGATACAGAAAAAAGAGCGATGGAGGGGTTGGGGTTGGGGAGGGGGGGGGGGGGGGGGGGGGCACTGACCAGGGGCAGAGCGGAGCATGCTGTAAGCCTACGCACAAAAGCAAAACAAATATTATGCTTTGGTGTGTTTTCTAGTTACTAAGGGCTCGATCTACAGTAGTGACAGGGGGGCAACGAGACCCCACTGCGCTTCGAGCCCAGAAGCTTCCGTCTGGCGCCTGCTGCTCTGCTCTCTCTCTCTCTCTCTCTCTCTCTCTTTGTGCTTTTTTTTGCCTCCCGGCCTGATTGGACATGAAGATGTTGTGTGTAGCGCAGACACCACACACAAGCGGTCAGTCGGTCGTGTTTTGAGGGGACGGCCTTGTTGTTTACTACACATTTTTTGTGTTTACGTTTAGTTTTAATGTGTGTGTGTGTGTGTGTCTGTGTGTCTCAGTCTCAGTCTCAGTCAGTCTGGCACGGGTCTGGTCTGAGTTGGCGTGGCTAATCCACCAGCCGTGACAAATGGAGCAAGGAGTACGCAGGGGCCAGGCCTGTCGTGAGCAACAAATGTTGGAGAAGCCTCGCCACGGAGTCATGTGCTTTTTATTACAAACATGGATGTAGACACACACACACACACACAGTCACACACACACACACACACACACACACACACACACACACACACACACACACACACACACACACACACACACACACACACACACGCTACGTAAGAGAGGATTACTGCATTCCTGAGATCAGAAAAGTCTGAGTTCTCAGGCAGTCACTCAGCTTAGGGAGATGTCTAACTTTATGAGAATCAGTGTTGGCTATCAGCAGTATCGTCACATTGGAATGTTTTGTGCTGTAATGGAGAAACACAAAAAAAAACTGAAATGGCTGAACAATAAGCCAGCTGTTTCATTCACAAATGTACTGTCTAGAAGGTAGCACTTGTTGTGACACAGTCGGGGGGGGGAAAGAAAATGCGCTTTCCAAGTGTCTAGCCGTGCTTTTCCTTAAAAAAAAAAAGTTTGACATATTAAAATGGGACTCAGTAGCTGCTGTCATAGCTCTGTATACTGCTGCGTTATAACATGTTCACGGTGAGGACCGGATCAGGGCCACATGCGGGCCAGATCTCAGTCCCCTGTTTACCCCACAACACCCTTTCAGCCCTTTCTCGCAGCTGGCCTGTGGGAAACTGCTGTGTGGAGTGACTGACTAACTTTTATTGGCCATGCACAGACTGGTGGAGCGACAGCACACATAGAGCAAAAGGGGAAACTTAAACAGCACTCTCCGCCCGGTCTCTCTCTCTCTCTCTCTCTCTCTCTCTCTGTGTGTGTCTCTCTCTCTCTCTCTCTGTCTCTGTCTCTCTCTCTCTCTTTCTCTCTCTCTCTCTCTCTCTCTCTCTCTCTCTCTCTGGCTGTCTTTCTCTGTCTCTCTCTCTCTCTGTCTCTCTCACTCTCTCTCTCTCTCTCTCTCTCTCACTCTCTCTCTCTCTCTCTCTCTCTCTCTCTCTGACTGTCTGTCTCTCTCTCTCTCTCTCTCTCTCTCTCTGACTCTCTGTCTCTCTCTCTCTGTCTCTCTCTCTCTCTAACGCAGGCTGTTGTTTTTGTATGCGGGCCTGACACCACTTAGTACCTCATCGAAGTACTTGTGACATGTTACTAGCCACCCCCTTTTCCTCTCCTTTCCTCTCCTCTCCTCTCCTTTTGCTGTAGCTGGACAAGCATCATCCAAATATTACGCAGTGGAATTTTTTTTTTTTCATTTATTTCTTTTTTTAAGAGAGAGGTGAAAGCCGCTTTCAGCACTAGTGTTTTCCTCAGGAAAGAAAAAAAAAAGTTAGGACCAAAAAAAAAAAAAAACCTCTCATTTAGAAAAAAAAGAAAAAACAGCTGCGCTTGTCTTTCCAAGTGCACATGGAAAAAGCATCTGCAGCGAAAAGCACAAACAGAAGCGACGCTTAACCAATTTCGTATGTCTCCGCTTTGCTGTGCTCCACTCTGCTCTCCCACATCCCCTCCACAGAGCATTCCCAGTTCACCAGTTCTATCAGATGGCTCGCAAACAGACCCAAACATTTCGCACGGCACGTCTTTAATTTCACTTTTTTTTTTTTTTTTAAATATTCACTCGAGGGGTTGTTTTCGCCAGAGGGAGAGGTATGCCTGTCGGTCGGGCGGGTGGTCGGGCGGGTGGTTCGGGTAGCTGGTTGGTTCCGTCTGTCGGCCGGTTGGGTCGGTCTGTCTGTCGGTCGGCGCTGTAATCCGACGACGACGTGGCAGTGGTCGGCTCCTAAGTCCTGTGATTTGCATAGTGCTGCAGACCACAGGTCCCCGCTGAGCGAGAGAGAGGCCGGGGCCACTTCACCCCGAGAGGAGCAGAGGAGCGGCTGGCTTTATTGCCCAGTGATGTCACCCGTTGGGAAGCTAGAGCCTCTCTCTCTCTCTCTCTCTCTCTCTCTCTCTCTTTTTTTTTTTGTCTCCTGAGCTCGTGCTGCGATAGATGATGACCTTTGCGGTGGCAGGAATGGCGTGCTATATTTTGAGCATAACATCATGGTGTGTGTGTGGTGTGATGTCAGTTTGGAGTCCACGTCACAACACACCCAGGGAATGAGGTGATGGGAAGTTGGGCTGGGGTGGGGGAGATGACTATCGACACACTGGTGCCAGTCTGGAGTCTCTAATAAACTACCTAAGCTGTTACAGTGAATACAAAATGTTCAAGAGGTGAATCCAGCTTGGCTTGACTTGTTTCGTCATGTCTACTGATTGTTGGTTATTGGTTGTGCAGTAATTGTTAAGGGTGTTGGTCTGTCTTACGTATCTCATGGGTAAGGTTCATGTCTCCAGTAAATGGTGTGATGGTGCCAAGATTATGTTGTAAAACTAAAAAAAACAAGACAAGACAAGTAAAATGTCAGAATGCCTAGTGAGAGTTTCCTTTTTTTTTCCCCGGACTGCGTTTGTGGTCATGTGACGTGGCGTGTGTGTGTGAGTGAGTGATGCGAACTATGAACGACATGTAGTCGAAGGCTAATGTTACCATAAATCAATATCACCCGGGCCCTCGCTTGCTTTATTTATGTAGCTGGTTATTAAATGGGGCTCTATCCTCTCTCCAAGCGAGGGCTAAAATTAGAGGAAAGATCAGAAGACTGAAAGATCTCATAATCGCCTATGGCAACGACAGCGCTGTGGCAGATTTACTGCCGAGAACATTACCTATGACCACCTGCCTCAGGGCGGCGATAAAACCGCTAAAAAGCCCTCGTGTGAAATGATCAATTCTCTACTTTGCCAGGTGCTGCACAGTGGAGCGGCCGCCTTATTGATTCCATTTCTGTCACGGCCTAACACCAGCAGCAGAGCGGCCATTTTGACTAACTCTAACCAGTGTCAAAAACCCTAAAGCATGATTCACCACACAGAGAAGAAAAGTTAAATTGAGGCTTTGACAGATTAACCACAAAGTAGCACTCATAACTCTTACTTGACGGTGGACTAATTTGTTTCAATTTCTCTGTACTCTTTTTCTTTCTTTCTGTCTTTTTTTCTTTCTCTCTTTCAGTTTGAATCCATTGATTTATTTCACGCTCCATGTACCAAATGACAGTGTGTTCCATACAGTGTTGTATGGGTCATTGCAACAGTGTGGTATACACTGACTGCTATATTCGTGTATAAGGTTATTCTGAGGACAGTATGGTATATACCTGTATCTGTATTTGAGTGTTTGTTTGTTCTCTGGGCAGTGTTTTATACAGTGCGGTTTTTAAGAGTTAGATTGTTGTAAAGCCAGTGTGGTGTGCAGTGCTGTATTTGTGTGTTGAGTTTTTTCCAAGGACAGTGCTTTCAACAGTGCTGTTTGTGTGTTGAGTTGTTCTAAGGACAGTATTTTATACAGTGCTGTATTTTTGTTTCGTTGGATCACTTTTTCAAACACTCTTGTTCCTTTTGTACCATTTGCTTCAGCCAGTTCTTCCAAAGTGATGAAGAACCACATGCTTGTGGCACTGTTTCCCGGACTCCCTTTGAAAATCCATTTCAATTTTTTTTTTTATTTGTATTTGTGTTGGAAGACTGGCCCGAAACAGACTGCAGTGTATTTCAGCAAACCAGAGCAGAACAGAGCTTGGGCTCAGGAGTCGGTGGAATAAACAAGAGGTCCGTGCGTGTGTGTGTGTGTGTGTGTGTGTGTGTGTGTGTGTGTGTGTGTGTGTCGGACTCGGACGACAGTGGCTCTGCCTCTTGGCTTTTGCCTCGGAAAGTCAATGACGGCCTTAGTACCTGGAACCATGAACCAGATTCTCCGAGAAGGGCTGTACCTTCCCACGAAGACTGGGTACCATGTCCCCCTTTTTCAAAACGACCAGGCCCTCGTAATCTCCTCCAGTTGTCTCCACGAGTGCAGCTGTTGGCCTCAGAACTGGACTAGGCATGTCAGGACCAGAAGGCAGAGAACAATATCCTTTTTAAAAGATACTTTAAAAATTACACTTAAGGTGCTAAATAACTACTTCAACATTCTAAGTAGTAGACCAAGCCCTGATGAAGTCATGTCGAAACATGTTGGCTTTTTTAAAACATGTACTAGCCAGGTTTTAGTAAAGGTTTTTATCTTTCGTCTTTGTCACGTTTGGAGTGCCTGCTTAGACATTTTTGGCTTTAATGGATTGATCCCTAACTTCCAAGAGCGCCCGACATACTGGTGAATACGGTTCAAGGAATTGAGCTACCAGCCATCTGTCTCAACATACTAAATGTCTTTACTTTTCACTACGGGTGGTCTGTTTGAGTAGGGTTAGTGATATCCCATTAAAAAAATACATAAAAATTTACTCTTAATGTACTAAACAGTTAAAAATACTAAATACCTTTACATTTGACTACAGGTGGCTACTCTGAGTATCTCATCAAAAACAAACATGAGGGCACTGTTTCCAGTTAATGGGTTGGTGAAAAAACTAGTTTTGTTAACTTAAAGGGATAAATCTCCTAAAAAGAATTGTCCTATAGCTTTATTTTGCCAGAAAAATAAAGCCACGTTGTTCTTTTGTTAGAAGTTTTACATCGTAGTCCGAGTTAGTTTTACATACATGTGTCACTGAACCATGACCTTGAAACCGAGCCCAGGTGAGGTCAGTCATGGAGTTGTTTTGAAAAGAGTGGCAGTTGGTCCGTCGCGCTTTGTTTGTGGTGTTGTAGCGCTGGTGTTTTTCCATCAGCCTAAGTGGCGGAAGTGGTCGGGTCGTTTGCGTGCAAAGTGAAGGAGTGAGTGAGTTGAGCGCTGCAGGTCACGTTTAAAAGTGGCATGCGTCTGAAAAGGCTCGGGGGCTGTTATCTGGTCCTGGTCTATCCCATCCCTTCCCTGCTCTCTGTGTTAGCTCAGAGCGAGCGTAATCTGGAGGATGCCAAGAGTTCAAAAAAGACACGGGTCTACACACACACACACACACACAGACACACACACACACACACACACACACACATACAGACAGACTGGAGACCTGTGGCTCATCCACAGGCCTGTCCAAACACAAGGATCAGGTTTCACTTCCCATGAGCCACCAGGGCCTGGCCAGGTGGCAGCCCTCTCTTTCTCTCTCTCTCTCTTTCTTTTCTCTCTCTTTTCTTTCTCTTTTTGTCTTTCTTTCCATCTTTTTCTCTCTTTTCATCCCTCTTTTTAGCATTTCTCTTTCTCCTCTCCTTTGCTTACACTCACTTTCTCTCCCTCTCCCTTTCGTCCTTTTCTTTGTCTCTCTTTCTTCTACCTCCTTCTACCACTCCCTCCTCATTGCTCTCCCTTTTTTTCGTCATCTTTCTTTTTGTCTTTGTCCCTTTTTTGCTCTCTCTCTCTCTCTCTACCCTCTCACCGTCTCCCTCTCTTTGTGTTCCCTCTCTCCTTACCTCCACCACTCCCTTTGTCGGTCTCTCACTCTCCCTCTTTCTCTCTCTCTCCTTACCCAACTCTCGCTCTCCCTCCCTCCCTCTCTCACTCTCTCCCTCTCCTTCCCCAACTCTTGCTCTCCCTCCCTCTCTCCCTTCTCTCACTCACTCCCTCCCTACCTCTCTCCCTCCCTCTCTCCCTCTCATTACCCAACTCTCACTCTCCCTCCCTCCCTCCCTCTCTCCTTCTCTCCCTCCCTCCCTCCCTACCTCTCCTGAACGTGTGAGTGAGGATGAACCTGGGCTTGCCTGTCTAGTTGGAGCAGATGTTATCAGACTGGGACATGTTTATGTGTCCTCTGCCCCCATCCCTCCAAACGCTAATCTGAGGCCATACACGCACCCACCCGCCGCACACAAAAAAAGGCTCTCCAGTGTGTGTCAAAGGCGGCCCCCAGTGCCAGGCTGTGCCAACTCTCAACTCACATGTGCCTCACACACACACACACACACACACACACACACACACACACACACACACACACACACACACACACACACACACACACATACTCTGAACACATACACAGATACTGTGAACACACACACACACACACACTTTGGAGCTAAACACACAGACATGACACCGTGATTTACGGTGGGGCCTTTGATAATGTTTATTCAAGACCAGCAAATAATGTGTGGGGAATTGGACTTGGGTGTTGCACAAAAGGCTCATAATAAAACTGACTAGTGAGCTTTTGTCTGTGAGCTCAGCAAGATTTTTTTTTTTATATCTTTTTCTTTTTTTGTGTTGCTGGGGCACATGTTCTGTGAGTTATGGTTTTACCCCAAAAAACACCAAGTGCTCTTTGCGCATTTGCTTAATTTCTCCCTAAAGTACCGAGACATGGGACCTTCCATTATCTCCGGATGCTTCGGGAAGCATTATCATAATGACTCTCAAGTAAAGTAGCACCATTTTGTTTTGTCTGTAATTTTATGTGTTGCTTTTCTCCGGAGAGAGAAAGCGCAAGAGAGCAAGGAGGGAAAGGGGGGGGGGGGGGGGGGGGGACAGGAGGCTTTTTAAACTCGGTGACATTTTTAAAGCCCACATGATTATCAGACAGAGTTCAGTGGGCTTCACATCCATGCTGTGTGTTCTGTAAACAAGTCGGGATTAAAAGGGAAGCCTTTTGGTGTGTGGTCACTCGCCAGCAGGAGGAAGAAAGACAGAATGACAGAATGACAGACCATCACACCAAATTTCCTCTCATATTCTTGAGAGGATTTGTTTTTAACAGCTGACTGATAATTTAATATTTCCCTACAAATAAAATAAACATTGACTGAAATCTGATTAGAAAATGTTTTCAAACGCTATGGGACTCATCTTCCACAAACATTTATATATTGGAAAGGCTATGCCATTTATATGTTGGACAGGCTATGCAAGAAAAAGCCCGCAGTCCCACATCTTGATTCCCCCATGTGTAAATGGAAAAAAATGGGAATGGAATAGCTGCAACTCCAGGATGACTCTGTGTCACGTGTTAATGAGAAGTAATGAACTTCAAAGATAGCCTTAAGGCAACTGAAATAAACGGACGGGTCGAGGCGAGGCGGTAGTCCGTAAGTAGCCGCATTGTCCCATGGTGGCCAGGCCGGGGCGGTGGGGTGTGGGGGTGTGGGGGGTGTTTTCCCAGCTGTTTCGCTTCTTGACTAGGTGGGCCCTGATTAGCCTGTCATAACCTGCTTTAAGTTCCACCAGCTGTGAAGTGAGCCGCTCTCATCGGGCCCACTAAGCCCACTTCCCACCCCCCTCCAAGCCCCCCCCCCAGTCCCAGTCCCAACCTTCAGTTTATCTGTAAAGATGGAGAAGGGGGTGGCGGTGGCTGGGGGTGTATGTGTAGAGGGGTGTATGGGGACGTGTGGGTGGGTGGGTGGGGGGTGAGAGGGGAACAGAGGATGGGTGGGGGACACACTTCGCCCGCCGAGCTATATATGGACATTTTTCGGGGGGGATCATTTACGTTTCCTCTCGGAACCGCGAGCCCAGCCCTAGGTGGCCAAACGGGTCTGATTTATAAACACACACACATGACGAGGGCTCATGCAGAGACGTGAGTGAGATGACACAGCCACTGAAACATGCTCTCAGACGGACTCACATGATGAGACTTCTGGGCAGTGTGTTGGATGATCTCAACCTCTTGTACAAAACAAATGAGACAGATACTATCCTTCAACTGTGTTCAACATATCAAGACCGTAATTATTGATAACATAATGATAAGATGACAGTCAGAGAATGTGAATATTCCATAGATGTAAAAAAACAATGGAGAACTTCTGCATTTATGTCAGTAGTTTTAGCACTATAAGTACTTTATCACTGGTGTATCAACATGAAATTAGTAAATGTAATGTAAGTATGTTCTATTCAAATACTGTGAAAGAACAAATAATATAGAAACTTTGTGGGCGTGTCGAAAGCAGTTAGTCCTCATATTCTGGAGCATAAGTGTGTAGGCATAGGCAAACTTTTGTGTGTGAGCAAGTGAGTTTTTGTGTTTGGTGTTAACGAAGGTGATTTTGTTTTAGTGTTCATCGATATCTCGGAGTGATTTTGTATTTAGTGTTCAACGATATGAGTGTATAAATATCAATATGAGTTTGTCGATAGGGAATATAAGTTAGTTTTTTTTACACTAGCCAAAAAAATGACTCAACCCACTGCTGGGAATTCCTAGTCGGAAGTATGACCGCAATGGTGGTGTCTCTCTCTCTCCCTCTTTTTTTTTTTTTTTTTTTTTGCTACGTGCCATCCAGGAGGACACGACCTCGCTTTTGTCGAGTTGTCTCTCTGCACCTCACCCACCCCTCCCCATCCCAAAAAAAAAAAAAAAAAACGAGGGGGATAATGTTTTGAAAACACGGCGGATTTATTTCACTCGGTGACGTCTTTATCGACTGCCGTCTGGAGCCACTGTTTGAAAAAGGCATCTATAGGCCCTCGGTCGGCCTCAGCCGCTCCGTTGATGGGGCTCTGCCCTCAGGGTCACACACAGGAGGAGGATGGCTACCTGCACAAGGGCAGGAGGGCGGGCGGGAGGGAGGGAGGCAGGCAGGCAGGCAGGCAGGCAGGCAGGGAGGGCGTGGAGGACAAGCAACACACAGTTTTAATCCTCCTGGGGGAAACTTTTTTTTGTGTTGAGGACTTAGCCGATCGCATAGACCCATCAACAATAGCACGCCATGTTTATCTGGGTATAACTAACGTGTGCAAATGGAATGTAAAGTGGGGTGTAATTCTATTATGCCCCTTTAGCCCAGATTTTTCCATCCCAGTAATGGCCTCTCTCTCTCTCTCTCTCTCTCTTTCTGTCTCTCTCTTCCGATCTTTTAGATTTCAGGCACATCTTTTTTTCATAAAAGGAAATATGAAGCAGAGCCTCGGCGAACAATAAAATGACTCCCTAAAATGGCTCCTCGGCACTCTGAGCCTCTAAGTGAAGCAACAATTTCAGGTATTTTGTTTCAGACTTAAGCAACGGCATCAGAAATGTAAGATGTCTAATTTTCAAAAGATGCTGTCACAGATGCCAGAATCCTTCCAACAGAAAGGAGAAAGATCGAACTGCCGCTACATATTTTTTATACCGTCTTCACCAGGATGTTAGCACTGATTTTCAGGATTTTTTTTTATCGTCACGTCTTTTTATCCTTAGCCCTTTTCCGTCTTTGGTTGGACTGACATGAGAACAGCCTAATTTCAGCAAAGAAGCATAGAAGTCCCATCTTAGGTTTCATCTGGAAAACTTCCTGAAAGTTAGACGGCGTGTTGTACAGTATAGTTTGTCAGCATCCAAACCAGATTTGGCAGGCCTAAATGGCCAAATCACTTCCTATTAGCACTCCTTTTCATTTCCTTGAAAGCTTTTCTAGTGAGTGCATCCTCCCCCTAAACAAACTAAAGCACATGCTGATTGCTCCGCAAGTCTCCGCTTACTAATTTGGCTATTTAGTGATGTTGCCATAGAAATAAAAGGGGAACAATACAGAATTACAGGCAGTCCTCTCCCCACAGGTTCCTGCCGCTAGGGTTTCTTCAGGAGACACATGTCTGACAGAGCCGTACTTTAAAATCCAGAATTGTCGATGTTGGCTTCAGAATATAAAACCTTGCCATTTATTTCTTTTTGCCTGTGCACTGAAACACAGGTGATTTCAGTAAATCGCCTATTTTGCCTGTAGTGATGGTTTGTGTGCTTATTATCATCATCAGGTGGTTCAGAAAATGTTTGGAATCAAATATGTGGCAGGGTTTTTTTTTACTTTCTAAAGCTGGGATTGACACCTCTTTTCAAGTCATACGTGTGCACCCACCGAACAGGAGAAAAGCCATTGTGTAGTCAGTCAGACAGGTCTCAGGCAATTTTTTTCTGTACCCAACTGTACGAAAAAAAGGTGGCTTCTGTGTGGCTAAATTTGTACCTAAATAAACGGCGGAAAAGGGCCTGACCATTGTAACGACAAATAAAGGGTTGGTGCTGTCATTTCCTATTATCGACAGTGGAAATACAACCCATCGGGGGGTGGGGGGGTGGCACTTCAGATGGTAAAGGGGGGAGAAAGAGGGAGAAAGAGAGACCACATTGATTCGGATCTTGGCCAAATATTTTCTTTTCATAATGGTCTATTTGTTTTACTTGATCATCTGTGGCAAGAGTAAATAGAGACATTCATTAAAAAAGGGGGAACGGGCAGCACGAATATGTGTATATACACTGGCCGTTTTTTTTACACACACACACACACACACACACACACACACACACACACACACACACACACACACACACACACACACACACAAACACACACACACACACACACACACACGCTGCTTTATGAACGGCAGAGAGGAGGGAAAAACATCAACATTTGACCACTGGGGTGATTTTCCTGTGTTTGCTCAACATATTACTGGCTTCCTATGTTATTGTGCTCCCAACTGTCACTCAATTAGCCGCGACCCCTGAGAAAATGTGTCAGAATGCGGCGGCATTGTTCTGTTCTGGCCCGCGCACACCCACCCACCGCTGGGAACCCACCGTTGCCGTTGGGATGAGCCGAGGGGTCGGGCCCAGGGGTTCACAAGTTCAGAGGGATAGAGTAGCACATGTCTCCCGTCATCTCTGCATGTCGTCTTTCTTTTCTCTCCTTTTCTTTCTTTCCTTTCTCTTCTTTCTCTCTCTTTTTTTTTTTCTTTCACTCCCCCTCCTCTAACTACCCCCCCCACCCCCCCTACCCCACATTCCCTCCCCATCCTTTAACCCCCATTTCACTCCCACCCCCCCACCCACCCCGGGGGGCATTTATCTGATGTAGTGTCACTTGATGGATTAAGGGGCTTCTGTGGAGGAGAGAAGAGAAACAGAAGAGACTGAACTTGGGGGGGAAGGCAGAGGATGTGATGTGGGAGTTTAGATTTGGGTTTCGGACAGTATACACACAGTTGTGTATTTCAGTAGTAGACATAGTTTAGGGGTGGGAGGGGAGGAGAGGGGAGGGGAGGGGGGGATCGTAGGGGGAGATAGTGGAAGTTAGTATAACTCATGACCTGCCACCTGTTTCCTCCACTCCAGGCTCACCCATCCACCCACCCACTCTCCCATCCATCCATCTCTCCCCTCTCTGTTTCCCTCTCCTCACACTGTGGCTCTGCCGAGACCTCTGTCTGAGGATCCACACATGGCTATCCCATCAGAGCCCTGCTGCTGTTATATGACTATCTCTCTGGTTGACTTTTATGGGGCCTACAAAGAGTATGTAAAATATTCCCCAAGTATTCTCCTGGCCAAATAGCCCCAGCTTAGGTTCCTGCGAGGTAACCCGAGCAGACCAGCGATACTTCGGAATGATATTATAGGATGCAGGCTGCGTCTCACTGAGGGGAGAAATTATTTTGTTAGATGGTCAATATGGTGGCTTTTTTTGGGAATTACCAAGATCTGCTGGGTCTGCAAATGGATCCCTTAGTGCCTGTGGTTATTGACAGTCTTTGAGCCTATGGAAATGTACATCCATTGGTTGGTTAGTGAAAAGAATAGAATTGAATAGAATAAAATATATGATAAAAGACATATTTTAAGACCTCATTGGTTTGACGTGGCAGCAGTTCGTGGGTAGTTGGTGCATAGAATACAATAGAGTATAATGTATAGCCAAACCTATCATGAGTTTGACGTGGCAACAGATGAATATGGGCGTTTGAAGATGTCGGTACTAAGGTGTGTGTATGTGTGTGTGTGTGAGAGCGAGAGCACCTGTGGCATCACCTGTTGTTTCTGTGCTGCACCATTGCTGTGGGTCTTCACAGGAAGGTGGGACATGTCCGCTGTAAGTGTTGATTAAACAGCGCTAACCATATCGAGCCGTTCCATCACAGTCCTGCCTGCGAATTGCCTCATCATCTTCCTGACATGCCTTTTTTATGTCGCTTAATTTATTTGTTATTTTCCTGTTGTGTGTGTGTTTTGTTTTTTTGGTTTTCCTGTCTCTCTCGCCAAAAAACATTGGGATGAGATTTCGGCTCCACCAGGCCTGCCATTTCGAGGAAATGGCATTACGGGTAGCGCCAGCCCTACACCCCTCCCACTCCCACAACCCCTCCCCATCCCTCCCCACCCCGATTTTATTACCGCCGTTTTCCACGTAATGATACCAGTCAGTCGGTCGGTCGGTCGGCCTCTCTCTGCCTCGCACATTTCCGGCACCGCCGCCACATCTGGTGCAGTGCCCAGGGCCGGGCAGTACGCATGGCCCCTTTGCAGCGCTGCGCTCCGATCCCTTTTAGATGTGTTTGGGTTGAGGCCCGTCCAGCTGCTCCTGTTTGTGTTTCAGGTCTTTCTGGGCTCCGCCGGCCCGACTCCCGGGTGATATAATTTTTCTCCTTTTAGGCACAGGGACGAATATAGTGCCTTTTCTGGTTAAGGCTTTGGGTCTTTCTTTTCCTCGCTCTCTCTCTCTCTTTCTCTCTCTCTCTCTCATTCTCTGTCTCTCCCTCTCTCGCTCTCTTACTCACTCTTTCTCTCTCTCTCTCACTCTCACTCACACACACACACACACACACACACACACACACACACACACACTTGTACACACACACACACACACACTCACTTGTACACACACACACACATACACACATTCCAGCCATCTGTTCTTGTGAGAGGCTGGGAGACGGTACCCCCCTGACCATGTAAGGGCAGGACAGCATATGCGATCTATGAAGGAGGGAACGGGCCCCTGGATGAAAAATGGGCAAAGCGAGGGAGATTAGGGAAGAGATAGGGTGGAGGGAACGCTGGAGCATTAGTATCCCTAATCAGACATTTCCGTGTGTGTGTTTGTGTGTGTGTGTGTGTGTATGTGTGTGTGTGTGTGTGTGTGTGTGGGTGTTTAGGTGGGTGGGTGGGAAGTTTGCTTTTACTTTCTCAAGGAAACAAAGTTAAAAATATGTTTGCCTTTGTGTGGTGTGTGTATTGTGTTTGTGTATGGAGTGTTTGCATGCGTGTGTGTGTGTGAACATTGGGTGGTTGTACCTTCTCTCAGGGAAAGAGAGTAAAATGTGTGTGTGTGTGTCTGTGTGTTTTATGTGTGATGAAGGTGATGTCACTGGTTGGAGCCAGCCTAAAGTGGGGGGGGGGGGTGATGGAGGGGAGACGGATGGCCATGGAAGCGAGGGATGGAGGGTGAGAGAGAGAGAGAAAGGGAGAGATAGAGAGGGAGGAAGGGAGGGAGGGAGAGAGAGAGAGAGGGAGGGGGCTGTGCATCAGTAAACCACAGGTCCTGATGCAATAATGTGGTAATAATAGCAGCTGTGCCACTGCCCATCTCCTCCTCTCATCGCTCTCCGCTGTCCTCCCTTCCGGCTTCTCCCTCCCTCCCTCCACAGCCGCCTCGCCCCTGGACACACACACACACACACTAACACACACACACACCACACACACTAAAACACACACACACACACACACACTAACACACACACACACACACACACACACACACACACACCCAACACACACACACACTGTACAAGCCAAAGGACACACTTTCCTGTTAGTGTAAATGTGCAAGTTGTTCTCTGCTTTTGTAGTCACTCTCTGACTGTACAAGAAAAGAGGGAAATTGTAAGTTTATTTATTTTCAATTTTTTACCCTTAAATGGCCATTTGTGTGGTGGGTTCCTAACAATAGTCTTCAACTAGCCAGTGTTTTTTTTTTCAAGCATGACTGTACAACTCTCATGAGAGTAGTGTAACAATGTAGGGAAGCATGATTAGAATTACACTTTCTTCACATTCTATTACTTGTATATATTTTTTATTTATTATAGCACATCTGTTGAAAGTTGGACAAAAAACAACAATCACCGTATAGGAATCATGTTAGATATTTGAAGTAAATGTAGTTTTAGTAGTTGGTAGCCAGTGATATGTTGCGTTTGTAATTTTGTAGCTTACATAGAATGCAGTTTTCACATGTCAATTTTAGATTTCAAAAATGTTTGGATCTGCTTCTAACAGTCAAATTTTGATACACTTCATTGATGTATTTTCTGAAACAATATGAAACAAATTTTTAGGTTAAAAAAAGTTTAAAACATCTTCACAAGGATATTTCTTCATGTTGTTTTCAGTTGTACAGGTGGTGCTAATTGGATCATAAATCATACAGACACATATGTGTCAACCTGGTCATACAGTATATATTGGGATTGTAAAACTCGCTGCGCGTTCAGTGCTTATTGGCAACAGAATTTGATTAATGTGCGTTAATACTTTAAAGCACATATAGCACTCTGCACAGCTGTGTTTTTTGATGTGTATCTGTGTAATTAAGGTTGTCATGTAGACAATGGGTTATCACTGGTGTCAAAAGTTGAAATAAGCCCATAAAAAGTTGTGTGTTCTTTTAAGATAAATTTCCATTCACATGAGTCATGCCCATTCTTGCACGCATGGGAGACGCTGTCTTAGTTTCCCAGATACACTTGGTTTTTTTTTGTTGCACTCATGCTTCCATGGAAAGTATTATAGTGTTGTGCATATTTTCTCTTTTTTATTTATTTTTCTTCAAAGTTTAGAAACCACAATTAAAAGATCCGTTTTGCTTGCTTTGACAACACAATCTTTTTTACTGAGAATTTTAGTGAAATATGTGGTAGTTTTCATAGATTGTGAATAATTTCTTATCCAAAACAGAAATAGGTGCCATTTCATGGTGGCATTGGGCAAAAAAGACAAAAAAAAACAACTACTACTTAAAAACTAGTCAGTTGTAGTCACGGTCCTCCCCCTAGTTTGATAGACCATGATGAGGTATTCATCTCCGTGTGTGCCAGGCGGCAGGGTGCTCCCTCTCCTCTGAGGCCTGTTTTTGTAAGGGGCTCGGCTCAGTGAATTCCAGCCCAATTGATGGATTGCTCTATTCAGTGCAGTGCAGCCCCATAATTATTGGTGCATTGTGACACGGAATTGAGAAGAAAAGGTGTCCGATTTCGCACGGGGTGGCTTTCAAGCGACAGTGTGGCGTTCAGGTTGGTCTGTGTTGCTTTTGCCGACTGGGGTACTCCATTAAACTGAATTCTCTCTCTCTCTCTCTCTCTCTGTCTTTGTGTGTGTGTGTGTGTGTGTGTGTGTGTGTGTGTGTGTATTTCAGATGGGTCCAGAACAGATAGTGTTGCTCCTGGAGCTGCTGTTGGAGGAGGAGAAGATGAGTGTGAGTGCGCTGCAGCTCCTGGAGAGAACCTTCAACCTGAGGATGCAGGATGCTGAGGTAACCTACATTCCCCCCACCATCACAAAACACAAAACCACTGATATGTCACATACACTGATGGTACTTCAAATACATGCCGTTCAATGCTAATGTTCATCTCTATGATGCGTTCTGGTTATCTCGGAATGTACAGTACATTTTATTCCAATGAAGTATGCCTTGTAGTGGCTATGGAATGGTCGAATATTAAAGCATGACTAGAATTTTAAATATCTTTTCCGTTTTTACTTCTTTTGGCTACTCCTTATGTTATTTATATAAACTGATACCATATGGACATCTCTTCTCTGAGGGTTCTCTTTAGCAGGCCAGTGACCATCACAGTGGGTCATGAAGGTTCCTCTAGTTATCTAGGGGAAGTGATCCTATTATCAGCATAGTGCCTATTATCAGCCATTTCTGTTGCTGTTCCACTTAAAATGCGGCTTTACCCAGTGAACAAAAAGTTATCCCCATGAAAAAAGACAAATTTAACTCCCGTAAACCTTTGGTTTGAGTAAGTGAACTTATAAAGTTTGTTTGAAACTGATTTCGTATCTAAATGTCACTCACCACCCAGGCGATAATAGACTTGCTTACGCTAACTGACTTGCAATTGGCACATTGGATAATAACAAAGCGCACTAACTGTGTACTGCCTGTCATTATAACTTGTAAGCACACGCAGAAAATCACAGGAACTGGTAGAAGTGTGAGCTTAAGGCTAATGCAACGCAGATTGTTATGTGTGTGTGTGGGTGGGTTGTGTGCGTGTGTGTGTGGCAGGAGGGGTGGGGGGACCGCTGCGGTTGGCCTGGGGATTTCCATGGCCTCCGGCTCGTCACAACAATAGCAGCCATGATGTTTATGAAAGGGTCAGCGACATGTCACAACAGTGCGGCTCCAGTTGCCACACCTCAGTGAGCCACACAACAGCTTCGTTTGAAACAGAGCCACAATGGAGGATGATTCTGTCTGTCGGAGTGGTTACCCTATCTCACACTCTGGCTCCATTCGCCCCTCCCAAAAGACGCATTCATGTATTCAAGGGGTGCCAAGAATTATTCTCCATCACTCTACTCTTGTGCACTCAAGGCGGTAATGTTATCGGCCTCCGTGTTCCTCCATTAAAATGATTAAAGTAATTTACAATAGTCTATCTAATGAACCTACAGGAGAAAACATGTCATGAGAAAATTATCTCTTCATTACAAGACATTTCTGTATTCTATCTTTCTGTCTTGTCTTGTGTTGTGTTGAAGTTTTTTTTTTCTTTAATCAACTACTTGGCAGGTTCATCCTAATTATTGTTGCGTGCCCCGTGGGATGATGAGTAAGCTAGTCTCTCAATAGCCTGAGAAGTCCACCTGGAGGAATGAAACCTAAGAAAGAGAGAGGGACACACACACACACACACGCACACACCTGCAGACACATACACACCCAGACACATGCACACACACACACACACACAAAAACGCACGAACACACACACACACACACTCTGTGTCGGTTTTGTAAAGGATGGAGGATAATGGATGCGGCTGTATCTTATCAGTTCTGGCTGTAGCAGGTCCCCCCCGTGCCTGTGTGGTCTGGGGCCATGCTGAGGGGGCCCTCCACTAGAGACTGGGCCAAAGGGAGAGCGAGAGACCAGATAGCACCAGAAGCCAGAGAGGTGCCCCGGCTGACAGAAGAGAAGAGATCAAGTATTGGTTTTTTAAGAGGGTAGAGAGTGAAAAAAGAAACTCTAGAGCACTTTGTTGTCATGCAGGGGAAGGTCACGATTGTTACTA
The DNA here is from genome assembly GCA_030347295.1 of Setipinna tenuifilis. Taxonomy (NCBI): domain Eukaryota; kingdom Metazoa; phylum Chordata; class Actinopteri; order Clupeiformes; family Engraulidae; genus Setipinna; species Setipinna tenuifilis. Next base: position 22,922,860 of record CM059284.1, read on the forward strand.
GAGTCACCAAAGTCAGGGACAGAGACAAAGAGGAGGAGGAGGAGGAGGAGGAGGTGGAGGTGGAGGTGGAGATGGATATTGGTCCCATGGGTCTCATGAAGGGGTTGGTCTTTTACCGTGGGCAGTGCCAGGGCAAAACAGACTCTTAGGCTCTGGAAGTCAACTACGGCATTCGCACAGGTGTTGTTTTACGTTTTGTGGAATAGTTTTGTTCCTTAATATACTTCATTTTACTAAAAAATGCCTTTCAAAGCTCTCCTGAAGATGCGAAAAGAAATCATTGCTCAAAGGCAGACTTCCACAGAGTTCCATAGCTCAAATGATGGCCACAGAAGGAGAAACAGTCCAGTACCGTGTATTTGTTCCAACTATTCATTAGAGCAGCTGCTTCTAATTAGCCCAACTCTTCAGTCAGGCAGATGATTAAATGATTGAAATTGCATTGTATTAAGTATTAAGCGCTCTGGTAGAACTAGGTGATTCGGAATATGTGGCATTAGATTCTGGCTTCTGAATCCAGGCCCATCCATCACAGCATAGCTCCTTATGCGCACAAGTGAAATGCTTCACGAACATGGCCTATGGGGTCCTTTTTATATACACTGTAGTAATTTAGTAGCATACCTGCTAGTGTACATTACCCAGCAGCACATTACATCATGTGGATGACAGGGGAGGGGAGGGGGAGGGGGGGGGGGGCGACTTGGCTTGGCTGTGGCCCTAACCTGCTGCTGCTGCTAACGTGGGCGGGCCGATGATGGAAGAGCGACTCTGGTAAAGGATTTGCATGCATTCCGCCCCGAGGCCATGAAATCGCATAGGCATCGCAACTCCACCGCCACCACCACCACCACCACCAGCAGTGCGTCCCTTACTCATTCATCTGCGAGGGGAGGAAAAGAGGTCAGAGAGAGGAGCACAGAGAAAGTTTTTTGGACGTGAGCCAAAGTGGGACGCCTCCGGTCTCTCTCTCTCTCTCTCTCTCTCTCTCTCTCTCTCTCCCTCTCTCTCTCTCTCTCTCTCTCTCTCTCGATCTAATACCGGTCTAATAACGAACCGCAAGTCGCCGTGATGGAGCGTAGAAGGACCCAGCGCGCAGGAGGGCATAGCGTCACCATGGTATAGCTTACACTTGTTCTCAATTGCCCTACAATACAGTAGAGGTTGGCTGCCCAATTATGCGTTTAAGATAGATGTACTTTCAATGCTTGTTCGCACACCAGGATACCATTAAAAACTGGGACTCCCTAGAAGGGAAATAGCAGAGGCGCAGTTTCCCATAAAAACAGTTCCACAGAAGGTATTTTAGATGTTGTCCAGCTCAACCCGCAATAATAAATATGTTCAAAGCTGTTAGGGATACAATTGACAGAATACATTGCTGTGCTGTGGGTCGTTTATTCGAAAGACTTACAGAGCTCGCATCGGTTTGGAGTTAGACTGGTTCTGCACAGTTTGACACGCTATGGAGTTTGATTGTACACTCAGCTGGTCTGGCAAGAAGACCAAGAACTATGAATAGTGAATAAGGTTTTTTTTTTGTATTTTTTTTGTATGTGTGTGTGTGTCCTGCGTAACTCCTTTTGCCAGAGGCTGTATGAGGTATGCATAACAGTAATCTATACCATCTCACAGCCCCACCCCCCTCCACCCCCCACCCCCCACTCCCAAGTCTACCTCCACAGTTTACACGAGCAAAGGCCACAGTGCCAGGTTCCACAATCCCCCTCCACTCCCGCCCAACCCCCCCTACGTGAATAAAAGGAGGGGGGGGACTCCCCCCACCCCAAACCACCCCTCCCCACCACACCCCTCCCTCGCTGCTCTGGGGCGCGAATGTGGCGGTTAGCGTAGCGTGCGAGGCCACGAGGCCCTTTCATGTGAGCTCTCGTGTGATCTCAGAGGCAGCCAGGGCACCATTTGTTAGTCAAACACACAGGCCACATTGTACCGCCGGCGTATTTCAATACAGAATGAAAACAGAATGTGGTGGAAGGGGAGGGCAGGATGGGGTGGGGTGGGGTGGGGTGGAGGATGAGGGATGGAGGGGGATGGGGGGGGATGGGGACACACCCTCTTACAAGCTCAGCCTGCCAGTGGGAGAAGGGAGTAAGAGCTGGTGGGGACTAAAGAGGACTCTGATGAAGGCTACTGCTTAAACGTTGGTTGAATAAACTAAAGCAAGGGGAAGTTTGTGGTGCGCCATGACTTTTGGGTTTGTTTAATGTTGGTTTAATGTTTTATAGCCAGTGAGCACACCAATAGATAGAGCATGTTTACTCTTCACTCTAAGGAACCAAAGGGGAACCAAAAGTACCAACAGGAACCGAACCACTGAGCTGTTTTTGAAAGGGTCCTGAAGCGAGCGAGGGAGGGCCTCTATGTGCAGCTGGTGGAAGGCAAGAAAAGAAAGGGAAATGACAGAATGAAAAAGAGGGAGGAATAGATGGGATCAATGGTGGGGAGGAATAGCTGGGTGGATGTGGTGGCTGAGCATCTGCTTCTTCATGTGGGCTTCATGGCTATGGGCGCCCTTGGGACGGCCTGGGTGTCTGTGTATGCCTGCAGTAAGATTGTTTTGTGGGTTGGCGTCTGCACTTGCATGTGGAAGGCATAACAGTGTTCTTGTGTGTATAGATAAGTGTGTGTGTGTCTATGTGTGTGTGCATATTTTAGCATCTCTTGTGTATATGTATGTGTGTACATCAGTGTGTCTCCGTGTTAATATGCCTGTGTGTGTCTGTCACTGTCTCTAAGTCCCTGTGTGTGTGTGTGTGTGTGTGTATGTTTTCATATGTGTCCATATAAGTGCCCTCTCCGCTCTCCCTCCCCCTTTACTGGGCCCAGCAGCTGTGGCAGAATCCTGAGCTGCATTCCTGGGGAGAACCCTGAGGGTGGACAGCTGCAGGTCCACTCTCCTCCTCTCTCTGTCCTCTCTCTCTTGCTCCCTCTCTCCTTACTTTCTCTCTGTCTGTGTATCTCTCCCTCTGTCCCTCCCCCTTTCGTTCCCTCTCTTACTCTCTCTCACTCTCTATCTCTTTCTTGGTCTGTTCTCTCTTCCTCTGTCTCTCTCACTCTCTCCCTTTCTTTCTTTCTTTCTCTTACTCTCTCTCACTCTTTCTATCTCTCTCTTGGTCTATTCTCTGTCCCTCTCTCTCTCTCCCCCCCTCTCTCTCTGTCCTTTCTCTGTCTATCCTCCCTCCCTCTCTTTCCCCAGTACATCTGTCTCCCCCTTTTGTTCTTTTTCTCTGCCTTTCTTTCTATCTATTACACTCTCCCACTCTTTCCATCCCTTTCTCTCTCTCTATTACACTCTCCCACTCTTTCTATCCCTCTCTCTCTCTCTCTCCCTCTCTCTCTCTCTGGCTTTCTATTTCTCTCTCTCCCTCTCTCTCTCTCTCCCTTTTTCTATATCTCTCCGAGGGGAGACACCATAATTACACGGGACATTCCACAATTTATTACGCCATATGTTCCTGCTCAGACACAGACACAGGCACAGGCACAGGCAATCGCACACAGCACATGTGGGCACAGGCATCGCCTCAGACCCTAAACTTTACTGCGTAATGAACGGGCCCTTAATTGGAAGGGATTGACACACTACTGCTGCTGTCTATAACTACAGGGCCCTCAAGAACTTTCTGGCACGCATCTATAGAGAAATTATAAAAGTGTAACCTTAGTGGAACTTGTGTGCTAATTGTACATAAATGGAGGGATTTAGAACAATCTACTGTATACAACACTTGTGTAATTAAAAAGTAGAAGGACCACACTGCGGTGGGTGTAATGAGTGCCACATAAAGCGAGAGAATAAAAATTAATTAACAAGAGTTTTTTTGCATTACACAGGAAAAGTGGGTTGACTTGCATGATTATGTGCCTGCCAGGAAGAGACTGAGGTTTATTGTGGGAGACATGTTAATAAATTGTAGTTTGTAGATTTGGCAGGTGTGTGTACACTGATAGTATGTGAAGCACTGCCTCTCAGGCACCTTCTGCTGTTTTTTTTAAGGTTTTTGTTTTGGCCTTTTATGGCTTTATTTTGGTAGGACACTAAATAGGCTGGATTCGAACCTGGGTCGAAACTTGCCCATTCATGGCAGGGTGCTCAAAGTTTTTCAGGTCGAGGACCACTCCCCCCCACCCCCACCCCATCTGAGGCTAAGAGGCCTATGTAAATGCATGAATTGGTGCAGCATCACAGCCCAAACTGGGGAACGTCATAAATATGATATATACATGTCGATTACACACACTGCGCATAGCATAAATAGCTTAAGAAACACGAAAAACATCTTTTAAAACACACTTGTGATTTCTTGTGGACTACATGCAGACCACACTTTGAGAATCACTGCTTTAACCACTGCGCCTCTGCACCCCCACACCATCTCCTATTTTGAGACGATAATTTACTATCAGGGTGATTGTGACGCCCTGATTGTAAAACTGTTTTATTCTTGTGTTATATTTGAGAATTTTGTGAATTCCAATTTAGATGAACATTTTGTTAAATGCATCTACACATATACAAGACTCTGAGCTTCACTGTGTGACTGCACTCTTCCCTGCTGTCTTGTCTTACTACTGTAACATCTGGGGCGTGCCTCTTGCCTGCATGAAAAGGCACTGTTAAAGGTGCGTCACGCAGCAATGTCCAGCAGGTTTTTCCACCATCCTGTGCGATGATGTACTTCTATTCTGGTACTAAAGGTTTTATTTAAAAGGCATGCCCATACGATATTATTTAGTTGAAGGCAGAAATATGTATGAATACAACACTAAATAAATTTAAAAAAAAAATGCTACCAAACCTGTAACATGCACAACTCTACAGGGTTAAAAGCTGTGATGACAGTATGATTAAATGCAGATGCAAACAGTAATCAGGGCAGTCTAAGCATGCTGTGCCAACTGCTGAGAACTGCTAAAGATTGGACTTGGCCTCTTCAGCAGGTGGCAAAGTCATTTGAATTATGGAAGTCTCACAGAAGTTATGGAATGCGTTTTTTAAAATAGACCAAACCATGCCAGAAGTCAGAGTTATTTGTTTTACATGCCTATAGCCTATTCTAGACACATTTTATGACTGATTTATATAAATTAAGGTAAATAGTTTCAACATGCCATAATGAGTGAGCCCACAACATTACAATAAGATTGGCCGTTGACAGGCAACTGGCTGCTAAATTTTGAGTGAGAGTTTGTGGCCATTGTGTTAAGCAAGCTAAATAGAAGTCAAAGAAGTGTGTGTGTGTGTGTGTGTGTATGTGTATGTGTGTGTACATAGCTGGTATGCACATAGCATAACAATGGTGATGAGACACAGATTAAGTTCATGGCTTGTCATCACACATTTAGCTCTACAGTGTTTATGAAAATAAATATGCTTCTCATGGCATGACATGTCCATATTGCCAAGAACACCAGTTAGCGTGCTAGCAACCTTTTATCTTTGTCAGCAGTAATTGTAATGGTGAGGTTTTGCAAGGTTTTGGCATACCTTTTATGTACGGAAGCTCACGGATTTTAGACCGGAACTCCTAAACTATACTTTAACATAGCTGTGTTTAATAAATAGTTAAAGCAGGTCTGATACTACATTTTTTTTTTTTTTGGAATTATCATCTAAAAAATGCAAATACCGACATTCCAAGGTATAGCTATCAACTAAGTGCATAAATTGGTGAAAAGTGTTTCATAAGAAATCTGTGCAATGTTTCTCTTCTAAGTTGACAAGTTTGAGGTTTTCACTCTGGCAACTTCAGACATTCTCCTCTTACAAATGCCCTGTCTTTTTTTCTCTCCGCTGTCTTGTGGTGTAATTGTGTGTGTGTGTGTGTGTGTGTGTGGTTATATGTGTGTGTGTGTGTGTACAGAGAGGGAAGAGGTATGTGTGTGTGTGCAGGGGGATGGGTTGTCCTCAAATGCCCTTCTTTTCTTTCCCGGTGCCATCACAAGTAAAAAGAGCAACATGTGCAACTGGTCTTAACACACTCTGTGTGTGTGTGTGTGTCTGTCTGTCTGTGTGTGTGTCTGTGTGTGGCACCCCAACTTGTTTTTGTTTCATCTTGTTCCACCCGCGAGTATAATACGCCGGGGTGTCTGCCAAGTGCCCGTGTGCCCTGTATTTCACATGAGGCTCGAGGGGGGAAGAATTTAAGTGTGGGTGGAAAGGAAGGGAGAAGGGGAGGGGAGAGGAGAGGAAGAGTAGTTAGCCCAAATACAATAATCTCACATGAAGGGAGGATGAAAAAAAAGGGAGACAGAGGAAGAGAGGCTTCTGAGACTTCATCGGCAGACGAATAATCCTGTCAAGGAAGGAAGGAACAGGACTGGTGCACATGTAAATAATAGTTATGTTTTGTTGCTATTTTCTTCCCCCCTCCCTCCTCCTTTCACAGGCCCTTTTGTGTGGTTAGGGCTCTGAAATTTCGGCGCAGTTTCGAAGCCAACGGGAATCCCACAAAACACGAAGGATGGTTTTGCCTGAACAAGACATGACAAAAAGTTCCTAAACACAGTTCCTTTGGAGGTGACAGTGATTGATGGAGAGAGGCTCTTTTAGTAAACAGTTAGATGTCCTCTGTGGCTGCAGTTAGCAAATCTGTTGTTCTCCCTGTGAGGGTAATGATGTCTTGAGGTATATGTGGTTGTTGCATATGTCCACATAATTCACCCCTAAAAGGGTCCTGGCTGCCATTGTTGACAAATTTATTCCCTGGGTTCCTGGGATTTTGCGTGTGTGTGTGTGCGTGTGTGTGTGTTTGTAGACAATATATTTTCATTCGCTGTAGTGCTGTGACATGACAAATATGCAAAAAAACAAATTTTACGGCAAAATGACCAAACGATCAGCCTTCAAGCTCCAAACAGACTACTGACATGGTATCTCTTCGAAGACCAAGTGAAAACAGTACTTACACCTGGCGAATGCACCATGAACACCCTACTCTGCTACAAAGCATGCGTTATATACTAAAAAAGGTATTTCAGTGATAAACCTGTTTTAGTGAACCCAGAGGTAGTTGTAAATCTGTTAGTAAAAGAGCCCAGGGCTTCATTCTCTTCATTAATGAAATGCCAACAGGCTCTTCTTCTACCAGGTTTATAACTACCTCTGGGCTACATACACCTGGTTTGCCACTTTACCACGTTTGTGTGCTTTACCACCACCCCCACCCCACCTCCCACACTCACACTCTACTCTGTGTGGGTCTGTGCAGCCAAGAACTCCAATCATGCCACCTTCGAGCTCCATCTCTGGATGTCCAAAGTCATTGTTGTCTCCCCACCTCCCCACCACCACCCCACCACCCCAGTTTGGAGCTGGAGTGAGATTCTTGACGGGTTCAGCCAAAGCCCAGCGCACTAATGTTTATTTATGCGAGAGTAAATAAGCCATGCAGACGACCAGCATCCGCGGCACATTACAGAGAAATTGCTCTCACCATCAGAAAGCTAATGGAGGGGAACAAACGTGCTCTCTCTCTCTCTTCTTGTTGCTACCCCAATACTGGACCCACTTACAGTACGCCATTAAGGAGACAAGCAAAGGCAAAAAAAGAGGGGATGCTCCTCACGAGGCAGCAGGAAACCAGCTGTGACAGACTCCCATAATACACCTCTTGCTGACCTAGACAGAAGAGTACTTCATAGCCTTTATGTTCTGTACAGAGTCCTTATCGGCAGGGCAAAGCGTGCTGGCATTAGGAAATGACATTAAAGTGCTAAAGTTGAGGAATGTAAAGGCGTGGAGAAGGCTAAGCTTTTTACACCGTATTCATAGCTACCTTTTGTCGGAAGTGAGGCACAAGTGGAGTGGAATTTCAAGATAAGCAACAAGTTCTACATTTTGTCCAAATCAATTGTAAATATGACAGGCAGCAAGTAAAAATGTATAAAAACAAAACTGACAAGAGGTAAGATATTTATGCTGTTGTAAAAGTTGTTGTTGAGAAACACTCTAAGTCTGGTGTTGTCAAAAAGTATTAGTAAAAAGAAAGTTGAGTAAACTTTGTGCATGGTAACATTACCAATCAGAGAAAGACGAGTTAAAAGGCTGTTGTTGTCATTTCGAAAAGGTGTGCAAACATCGGTTACATGTCTGAAAGGTATGTGGCAACTCATTTTTACAACTAGAGAGTTGCTAAAGGGGACAGAATTGTTCTGTGATTTGGTGCACCTCGTCAGTGGCTCCACCGCACGCCTTCCCTTGACAAGGTGAAGCAAGAGGTGGGATGCAGCATTAGTGAGAGGGGGAGGAGAGGGAGGGAGAGCGGGAGGGAGTGAGTGCATGCTGGGACTGGAGGTGTGGAGTCAAGGAGTTCAACTCCACAGAAAGCCACGGGGAGCCAAGCGGTGATGCTGCAGGCAAGGGTGCAGAGATGTGACTCCCCCTTGTTGTGTTTTTGTGCCGAGATGAAAAAAAGAAAAGAAAGTGTCCCTGCTGTGTTCAGGACTACCTCCAGAGGTTTTTGTCAAAATGTACTCGCAGACTGGAAGCCATCATGGAGGGCAAAAGAGACTTGACAGCGTAACTTTGTCCAAACTTCCATGCAACTTCAGTGTTATGAGTTTTTGAGACTTTAGCAGCCACAAGGACATTGGGTCAACTCCCAAAAGGCAAAATAAAGGATTGAACAACGCATTCAGACTGGCATGGGGCTGATTGGTGGTAAACTGGCAAACTTTCCATCCCATTTCACAAATTGCAATTTTTTGGGGTTTTTTTTTTGTTCAGACAGAACTGTGCATAACAAAAACGCTCATCAGACTTCACTTCATCTGGAATTGGTTTGTGGTAACCCCTCCGAAAAAGAATGGAAAAAAAAAAGAAAAACAGCGACAGCACCCCTGCATTTCTCAGAGGTCAATCGGAATGTAATGGCCACTGCTGACAATGGCCCAGACAATAGAGCAGAGAGAAAGATCGAGAAGGATGGAGAGAGAGAGAGAGAGAGAGAGAAAGAAAGCGGGAAGGATAGAGAGAGGGGAAAAGAGCAGGAAGGATGGAGAGAGAGAAAAGGAGAGAGAGAGATTGAGAAGGATGAAGACAGAGGGAGAGAGAACAAGAAGGACAGACAGAGAGAGAGAGAGAAAAAAACAGAGAGAAAGACAGAGACAGAGAGAGAAAGAAACAGAGAGAAGGACAGAGAGAGAGAGAGAAAGACAGAGAGAGAAAGAAACAGAGAGAGAGAGTAAAAGGACGGGATGGAGCCGGAGGTCTGAGGAGCGTGGGTGGGTGGGGTCAGGGCAGAGGCAAGCTCTGATGTTCCCAGGGCCGCTGGCACAACAGTGCCCTCATTGATGCCCCGCAAACAACCCCACGGCGTCATCTGACTGGTTAGCCCACCAAGAGTCCCGCTCGCTGGCAGTGCCTGCTAGGACACACACACACACACACACACACACGCACACACACACACACACACACACACACACACACATCGTTTTAACGGCTGTTTCTGCCCTGGTGGCTCTTGTCCTGCTTTGACTTAAAAGCGATAAAGAAAAGATGGCATGCAGAGTGGGATAGCTGGTGATGGTCTCCATTTTTTGTCGTCAGGTCAAGCATCGCTGGTGTGAGCTGGTGGTCAAGCACAAACACAGCGCAGCCTACAAGGATGTGGAGGACTTCCTGATTGACAACCAGGTAAACAAACCCCACGCTCACACATTCATACATGCATTCACACAAACACATACACACACACACACACACACACATACATGCACACACACACACACACACACACACACACACACAAACACATACAGATACACAATCTCTCCCTCTCTGTCTCATTCTTCATCTCTTTCCCTCTTCCCTCGTTCATGCACACTCAGCTGTGAGCATATGGTTATTTGTTTGAGTGTTTAAGTAAACAATCGTGATTAAAAGCCTATCTAAACATATGACAACAAATCAAAAAAGTAAATACAGATGTCAGTTTGAGAAGCCATGGTCAGCAAACGTTTCATGAATATGAATGTTGGTCAGTTGTGTGCATCTGGACCATTTTAATTCTCACCATGAAAGAAACGGATTATTTCAGAAAAAAAAAATCTTAAAAAAAAAAAAACAGCTTCTAGACAGGAAACCAGACTAGTGAGCGATGCTTGTTATTTTTTTTCTCTTTTCACTTTTCTTTGCCGAGTTCAGACTGCAGTAAGTCACCTATTAGTTTGTAGGAGGGGAATCAAGGATGGCGCCATTCACTCCCACACACATCACTCCCTTACACTAGACGCCACTGAACGAGTGTGTGTGTGAGCGGCCAGATAACTGAACACGCCCCAGAGACCGGAATGTTCCTCAGACTCATAAATTCACATGTTGAATTGGAAAAATAGACCAAGTTTTTGTAGACTAGCAATACGCTGTGTGTTGTATCGTGTCAGTACCTCTTTACTTTAACAGTCCCTTATAAAATGCATGTACATGTAACAACACATAATGTATAGCGCATAAAACACTGCACATACCTGACACAACCCCAAATGCTAACCTTTATCCTAACCCTGAGCTACAGTATAAGGTATATAATCTGACATGTTGTTGCACATTTTCTTTACACTCTACTTCATGATGTAGATACACTCTAACGGGTACCATTAAAATAAAGTGTTACCTTAATGTCTTTATTAGAAAAGAGACTCTGTCTTTGTAGGTAACAGTAAGATGGTGATATTTTATAAGTTACTGGCATGGCTACAGAGGCCCATAGGAATATGAAAGTATTCTTTTGTTGGAAACAGATTTGACTTAGTGTGGATTTTGCAACACCTAATTCCTCAGAACAATAAATCTGAGCTAGCAACTGCTTCAGAGCAGACTTGGAAGGCGTCATATGTCAACATTAATCCTTATTAATAGAATAAGGTGGCTAAAATTTGTGCCCATGCAATGCGCTTATAAGTACAAAATCAACCCAAACAATATTGCTAATGCACTATGATCTGAAAATCAGATAAGAGGTTTTATGGCAGTTAGGCAGTTTATGACAGGTATTGTATAGTTAATCACATTAGATGCTGGATAAAATGTAGCCTACAGTATATTTCAGACTGCATATTTTTTTTGTAAATACTTTGGTTTGGTTTTAAGCTAAGTTTGGTTTTAATCTATTTCTGTATTTAGACATGACTCTTGAAACACAACAATTATATGTGCCATGTGAATATTTGTTTGGTGATATGTTTTTTTGGAGATACAGTATAATGCAACGTGTTTGTGTGTGCGTGTGTGTGTGCGTGTGTATGTGTGTGTGCGTGCGTGTGTGTGTGTGTATGTGTGTGTGTGTGTGTGTGTGTGTGTACAGGCCATGGGTGTGTATCTTTACGGTGAGCTGATGGTCCACGAGGACAGCAGACAGCAGGCCCTGGCCCGACGCTGCTTCGCTCTGACCCAGGAGCACATGGACCCAGCCGCCCTCTCCGTGGTGTCTGAGATGATCCTCTGACCCAACCAGGAGGACCCCTCGTGACCCCTCGACCTTCACATGCCCACCACAGGTGCTCCCTTTACCTCTGGGGAACGAAAACAGTGGGCGGGCTTGGTGGTCGTTAGCATGGGGAAAGATAATATAGGAACATACAGCCCATATAGACGTTCAGATTTGAAGATACTATATGTAGGATTATGGCCAGAAATGGTACTGCGATCAATCAATATCACAACCGTTTTATGATTACTTGTCATGTGTAGCATATGAAGTGCAAGCTAAAGTTAGCTTATTGTCATAGCATGGATGTAGGTAAGATAGAAACTTCCACTCCGTGTACACATTTACATTTAAAGGTGAAGTTCGGTGTGAATCAATCCATAGCCCTACTGTTTAAGTTCACAGCGTGTTAAACAAAGGTAGGAAAACAAAGGAGAAAATCAGATGGAACACAGACTTGAATAATGGTATGGTATGGAATGGAATGGAAGCTACTACTAACAGAATGAGGGCATAGAAACTAACCTTCAGTTTCATTTCTCTTTCCCTTTTATTTGCCCTTATTCAGTTAGTGTTAGCTACCAGTTCATTATTTGATCTATATATCGCTACATCACTCTGGGACCCTGAAAAAAACAGGGCTATGGATTGATTCACACAGAACTTCTCCTTTAAGTGCAGGCTAAAGTTTACTAACTGGTTTGTGTTGTGTAAAGGCTCCAATATGCTGCCAATTGCATAATGTTGCTTACATTAACATGGAAGGCATGCAGCCTGTCTGGTCTTGTCATGAAGACCTAAATCACACCTGTATGTCTTTGCATTTCATAATCTTCCTCATGGAGATGTCACCAGTAAAAGTGTACGTAAGTGTGGAATGCTACTTCCTGGTTGGATGTTGCGTGCCATAGTACCTCTGGTCTGACTTGCCTCAACCAGATTTTTTGGTTTCCAAACAGCCTGATTGATTGGTAGAAGGCAGACCCAAGGATTTACAACTGACATCAAATATGTCTCCACCAGGAAGCAAATGTATACCTATGGAGAGTAGCCACTTTGTGTCTCTTGACTCTCTTGACACAAAGTGAAACAAAGTAAAAGAGTCCGGTCCACCAGGCTACAGGAAAATAATGTCATGTCATGCATGAGGGAAAATAGGAGAAAAACTAAAATCTAAGAGAAAAAAGAAACCATGAAACGGAGGGGATGACTAAATGAGATGCCGTGGATCGAGCGTTCTTCCTGAAGCTCAGGAAAAAATATCCTGTGCGGCTCCACTCCCTCCCCTGTCACCCCAGCTCAGACCTGCAAACCTCAGAGAGAGAGAGAGAGAGAGAGAGAGAGCGAGAGACAGAGAAGTGGGCCTCAGGTCAGGTGGGCCTTTTGTTGGGCTGAAAGACTGTCCCGTGGTGCCCAAGGCCAGAGGGCCCGGTGGGAGGTTGAGGAGGGGGGTGAAGGGGTGAAGGGGTGGTGGTGGATGGAGGGATAATCTGCTGTTCTTCCTGCCTCCACCTTATGTAAGGCCAATCTGGATCAACATCAGTCCAGTGGAGCTGAGAGGGCCCAAGACAGGGCTGACATGCCACAGCTGATTGTGTGTGTGTGTGTGTGTGTGTGTGTGTGTGTGTGTGTGTGTGTGTGTGTGTCTCTGTGTGCATAAGACAGGGAAAGTGTGATGTGTGTTTGTGTGTTTGCATGCAGGAGAGAAAGAGAGAGAAAGGCTGTGTGTGTGTGTGTGTGTGTGTGTGTGTGTGTGTGTCTGTGTCTGCGTCTGCGTGCATAAGAGAGGGAGAGTGTGATGTGTGTGTGTGTTTGTGTGCTTGCATGCAGGAGAGAAAGAGAGAGAAAGGCAGTCTGTTTGTGTGTGTGCGTGCGTGCGTGCATGCGTGTGTAATGCTGAAGTTGTTCAGTAGTACATTTTGTTAGCGGGGGTGGTTAGACATTTTGGGGTGACTTTAGAAATTTGCCAATTTTCTGTTTTCCATTCGATTCATAAAAATCGGAGAAGTTTACTGTTTAGAAAGAGTCACTGACAAGAATGTCAGAGAGAGGGAGAGACAGAGAGAGAGATAGAACATTTCCTGCTGTAGCACCAGCAAAAGCTGTCATGATGTGTTTGTAAGAGGAGGCAACGAGGAATGTGCTTTCTCAAACAAAACTCACTGAGGAATGTCTTCCTTAAATACTGGAGCCCGTGTCCCAAAGAAAAAGAGCTATTTGAGGTAAAACAACAACGCCAACCAACGACAACAACCAAAAAAAAAAAAAAAACTCTCATCAACCCTTGCAGTTCCACTAAAGCCTTGTTTTGTTTACTCTCTCCTGACTCTTAGGGACAGAGGCAATTAGAGTTGAGTGATGGCGTTTGGGGTTGTTGTGGCCACCATGAAGGAAAGATATATTGCTTGTGTAAAGTGGTTGGGAGAGAGGAGGGGCAAACATGCAGCAGTATCTCTTTCCAGGCTCACAGATCGCCACCACCACCACCGCCACTAATTTGGGCACATTCATTCCACACATAAAATGGTGCGTTTAGTGGGAGGAGTGAGTGTGTCTGTGTGTGTGTGTGTGTGTGTGTGTGTGTGTGTGTGTCAGAGTGTGCGTGAGAGAGAGAGAGTGAGTGTGTGTCTATCTGTGTGTGTGTGTGTGTGTGTGTGTGTGTGTGAGAAAGAGTGGGTATGTGTGTGCGAGACAGTGTGTGTGTGTGTCTTTGAGGGTGTGTGTGTGTATAAGAAAGTGAATGACTGTGTGTGTGTGTGTGTGTATGTATGTTTGTTTGTGTCTATTTGAGTGTGTGTGTGTATTTGAGTGTGTGTGAATAACTGCGTGTGTGTGTCCAGAGGTGGGGTGGTGGCAAACAGGATTGTATCTGTGGCGGTGTGTGTGTGGGGAGGAGGAGGAAAGCTATTAAATGGCTGTCACCATCAGAGCTGCGTGGGACATATGGCCACCGCTGGGCCGCTCCGATAAATCCCTTAAAATGCCGCTGTGACAAAAGCTTTGTTGAGGAGCGGACGGGGCCCTGCTTTCATCCACAAACAAGACAGCTTTATATTTGCAGCAGAGGAGAGGAGAGGGGAGGGGAGAAGAGGGGAGGGGTTGGCAGAAGGGAGGAGAGGGGTCGGTGGCCGGCTGATGTTCCAGGCCAGAACGCTTCCTCTGTCTGCCCAGGGACTGATAAATCACTTCAACCCCCCCCTACCACCCCACACACTCCCTCCCCTACCACCCCCACCTCCTTCTCCATCTCCCTTCCTCCATCTCCCGTCACCATCACTGACGGAGACCATTTGTGCTTCTCACGCGGTGCTTTATCTTCCGACTTGTCCAGACAACAGCGCGCAAATGTTTGCTCCTCGGTGGCACCGGCTTTCAGTTGTCCCCGAGCCAAGAGGCGCCGGTTGCAAATAGGAGAGGGCCGAATCCTTCTGCTACTGTGTCACTGTCACAGCCCACACTAACACACACGAGCGGTACCACACGCACAAACATGACCTTCTACCTCATTGACACACACAGTCATTTGTCGGACTGCTATTAAAGCCTTTTCACTCGTTATTTCGACGTTACAAGTTACCAGAAAACTATAACCTTATAAGGCCCGGGATAGGTTTGTCTCTTTTTTTTTTGCCCCCCCCCCCCCTTTTCTTTTCTTCCGTTCTTTTCTTTCTCTCTCCGCCCCCCCCTTCTTCTTTCTTTTCTTTTTTTTTCTCCTCCACACATGCCTCTGGAATCCCTCCTGATCTCCTTAATGAGGGACATATCCCCGGTGTAGCCGAGCGTGGAGAATCGCAGGAGAGGCCCAGGGAGGGACGGACGGAGGGAGGGAGAGAGAGAGAGGAGTGAGGGGAGCTAAGGGAGGACGAGAAGAGGGGTGGAGGAGGAGGAGGGTGGAGAGGGGAAGGGGAGATTGGGGCGGGGGGGGTTGTTGGGGCGGTGTTGGTGGGAGGGTCTGCAGGTTCGCCCTTTCATGTCGGAGCTGTGTGGGTTCCTGGCGTGATGATTTGTGACTTAAGATAAAAATCACATTGCCAGGGATTACCACACAGCCACGGCCCTGGCGGTTGTCTTGGCGACCGAGTGTACCATCTCAAGGGGTTGGGGGGTGTTGGGGGTGGAGTGGTGGGGGGAAAGGGGTGGGTTTAGAAGACATGGAGATCGCAGCGGGACCACTCTCTGCTGACTGCTTTGAGGAGAAGAAAAGCAAAGGAGGGGAAAAAAAACCTCACGAACCCCACGGATGTAGATGTGTTAAGTGTGGTGTGAAATAGATGACAGATGACAGAGAGAGAGCGAGAAGGAGGGATAGAAAGAGAGAGAGAGATAAAGAGTGAGTGAGAGAAAAAAGAAAGGAAAAAAGAAAAAGAGGGGCAAAAAAGAAAAACTCCGAGCAGGTGCAGAGCTTAGCTGATTGGTGAACAGTGATTTAGCTCCTCTTTGTTCACAGTGGCTAAGTTCTGCCTCTGAGGAGGATGTGGTCGATATACAAGAAAGTGCCCATCACATGAGAGAAACAATTCCGCTGCTCTTACCACCATCCTGGAAGGCGCCTCGAAAGGGCTTCAGGTTAAGAAGCTCTATAAATACGCGAGAACAAGTCTAGACAACTACAGTACTAAGAGCTCCTCACTTAAGCCTAGAAAACGCTACAATACGAAACATAGTTCAATCCATGCCTCTGCTTCATCGTCTCTTCTTGGGTTGTTAGTTTGTTCTTAATAACAGTTTAATTACCATGAATTCAACCATCTTCTTAATAACGGCTTAATTACCCTGAATCAAGCCACCTTTTTTAAAATTGTTTTGCCCTTTTTCCTTGAGAAGCACCTATTATCTTATTTTTTTAACCCAAATGAGGCACTTGCCTTAATCATATTTTTGTTTTTATGATTTATTAATCGGTTTGTCCTTCCTTAGTTTGGTTATGGCGTTTCCCTGGCATAACATATCTTGTGTCTGACAAACAAACATAGGGCTGCCATACAGACACAGACAGCGTGTCCAACAACAACTTACGAAAAAGAAAAGGTTGTCTGAACCGCACCTCTTGCTGGATTGTCAGGTAGCATTGTGGAGCAGCCAGGTGAGACCCAGCAGGCAGGCCCAGTGGTATGTGTCACGGGGGATCAGTCTTGAGCCTCCTGACAGGGCCAATTAGTCCGCCTTGCATAGTGGAGCATGAGGCCTGTCAGCTCACTTCAGGGCGACAATGCTTACGGGGTGATTATTTTTAAAGGTCTGCAGGGGCCTCCCGAGGTGTGTATGTGTGTGTGCGTGTGTGAGAGCGAGAGAGAGAGAGACAGAAAGTAAGTGTGTGTGTGTGTGTGTGTGTGAGAGAGAGAGAGAGAGAGAGAGAGAGAGAGAGAAAGAAAGTGTGTGTTTGTGTGTGAGAGAGAGAGAGAAAGAAAGAAAGAAAGTGTGTGTGTGTGTGTGCACACGTTCATGCATGTGTGTGTGTGTGCGCGTGCATGCATGCATGTGTTTGTACGGGTTTGGCAGAATGAGGCTGCTTCATGGCTGTTACATGAACACTTTGTGCGTTTTCCTCTTCATTATCTCTTATCTGTTCTTAACGCTGTTGTCTCAGAGCGTTCGCCCACGAAACAGCTGCCGCACGACGACGTCATAGGTGCGTGCCTCATCGTGTCCGACAGCGAGTTACCCAACCTGCACTTCCACTGAGAAACCGTCTCCGTCTCCTTACATACCAAAGCCTTTGTGCTCCGAGACACAAAAACCCCAGACAGATTAGAGCTGGACAATGTACATTTTGATGGATTTCATTTTGGCTCTCCCACACAGCAATTACCACTTATTTGTGCAGCACTTGGGAGAGTTAGTGTAGGTCAACGTTCACTTTCAGAATGCCCTGTAGGCACAAGTCGAGAAGTAATACAGAAGGTGGTGTGTAGAGTAAAAATGGAATGAAGGCAAAGGGGAATACTGAAATTTGCCGAAACATTGCAGTCATAACATGAAATGAATAGCCTGATTGGCCATTATCTGTTGTGTTTAATGTCATTGTCTTCTTTTATTTTTCAAGTGTTTTAAAGTTTTAATGTCATGTATGTTTTATCAAGGTGAAATCAAACCTTGAATTTTCAAATGCTCAAATTTCCAAATTCGTGGTTAATAAAGTTTTCATGTTCATATTTGTAAATTGATAACTAATAGCAAATAGCAAATGAAGAATGCCCCTGGTTACACTTTCTCATGCCTATATATGCAAACGCATACATTTCCACATTGTAATGGAACTTATGACCGGCAGAGGCCAGGCGAGTGGTGACTGCAAGACGGGAGAGTGACGGTACCGCAGGACTGGGTCTCCTGTGCCTACTGAGCTGATTACAGTTCTCCCCAAACCACTGGCTCAGTTCAGCAGGAACAGGAGCCTCGCCCCAAACTCCGACTCCGACTCCGACCCGAAACCATCTCCCGCTCAAGATCCACACATGAACAAGCTGTGGCACGAGGGAAAAAAAATGCCACGACTGTAACCTTGTATCTCCTATACAAGTATACGACTGGCCAAATAAGCACTTAAAATGTTACTGCAGTGTGCTTTGGTGAAGTGATGACGGGATGCAGTATATTACAGTACAAATAAGTATCCAAAGCGTTAGCCTTCAACTTTCTTCCGAATTTCACTGCAGTTTTTCAAAAATGAAGCTAACTCGTGTGTGTGTGTGTGTGTGTGTGTGTGTATGTGTGTGTGTGTGTGTGTGTTTGGCCCAGTTTAACTAACACTAACACAGAGTCAGTGACCATGGGCAACATGACAGATTGTGGTCCCTGCTGGAAATGCCTGTATGGAAGGGGGGCGGCTGATAGCCGTTCACTGGCAGGGGATGATGTCTGATTTATGCGTCTCTGTGTCCCTTCTCTTGTAACAGATAGGCCTTCAGAGAGGTCCTTAAGGAGCCAGAGGCCTGATGGGAAGTGAGCAGCTTCTGCTGGACGCTGGAGTCAGTCCTGCATTTCCATCCATCCATCCATCCATCCGTCCCATCCCACGCACCCAGTTGCATTTGTTTCGACATAAAACAGCAGGGGAAAGAATTCAAACTCAGTGTAAAAAAAGAGAACTTTGAATTTTTAAATTGAATTTATTTTTATAGTACTGTGGCAACACAACACTGGAAAAACTACTGAAGAAATAAATACATTTTTTGTACAAAAAAACATAAAGATGGCTTTATGGAAATTGTGTTTTTCTTCCTCTCTCTCTCTCTCACACCAGGACCTTAAACAAAGCCCCTATAGACTGGTTTGCACATTCCAGCACCCACTTCACAACACGCACAGCGTGAAAACACACATCACCTGACGCTCTAACAGGCAGATGGCTCGGGCTCTTAAAAACGCCCCCGATTTTACTACCGACGCGTATTTCACAACACCCCTCTACCCCCATCAGGAATCTCGCGCTGTAATAAATTATTCTCCTCCTTTTGGAAAGGGGTGGGGGGGGGGCACTGGCATGTTTACGTACTGCACGCTGGCTGGTTTGCTCGCTTACACACACACACACATACACATGCACTCACAATGCATTCCAGAGGGTGTCCTCGAGTGTCCTCAACCTCGCCTGAACCCTGGCACTCGTCGAGGTGTCGCTATTTAGCTCCGCCGCTACGGCAGCCAGGAGACACTCAGCTTCCCGTCTCATGCTCACCACCTCCTTCTTCTCCTCCACCTCCTCCTCCTCCTCCTTCTTGTCCTTCTTCTTCTCTGACATCTAGCAAAAAGCAAACAGGCTATTTTAAGGTCAATTTTTTTTCCTACAAAAAAAAGAAAAGGGCCCAACGCCCAGACTATGAGCAACACAACATGTCCTTTGTACACCCTATAGTTATAACATGGTAGCAACATCGGTAATTATGACTTGTGCGTGGCGTGTTCGATGCCCTGTCTTCCCCTGTGGCCTTGTCTAGTGTGTGTGTCTCTCTGTGTGAGACAAATGTCAGTGACAAGAGGCATCATGGAGGCTACAAATATGCCAAGTGAGCACTATCGGGAGAGATGCGATTACTGTGGCGAGGAGTTCTTAGGGTCTTGTCAGGTAAAACTGTGAAATTTAACACCAAATTAAAATACACATATCTTCCGGGAACACTCTATCGACCTCTGGCTGAAAAAGAACAGAAATTATAGTATACAGATGATGAATCAAATATATCATATCCATCACAGCCTCTTTGTTCTTTTTATTGCTACCGCTGGTAGAAAAAAATATTAACAGTCATGCAAAGTGAATATGCATCAAGTTTTGGTAACACTATTTTACAGTACCTTTTTAAGTTACCTACCTGTATATCACAATACACACTGTACATACCTAACAGTAACCCTTACCCTATAGTACAGTGTAAGTGCATAATGTTGTTTCACTGTACCTAATTGATGAAACAGAGACAGTAAAACAAAGTGTAACCTGTGTTAGGTACTGTGTAAGTACAGTCGGACACCAGATCCGATCTCGCAACTTTGACCTTTGGAGGTGAACATGCTGACAAGTTGTCAGGCATAAAGGAGATCCCAATTTAAGAAAGTAACGAACCCTGCCATATATTTCCTCTACCTGTGCACTTAACACAAGTGATTTCAGTAGCTCATTAGCTGATACACCTGTCTGATGATTTGTGTGCGCATTAGAATCAGCTGGTTCTGAAAATGGTTTGCTCAGATATGTGGCAGGGTTTGTAGCATTCTAAAGCTGGGATCTCCACCTTCAGTACCCCTGTACTACTTGTGTGAGAGTACTCACTATGCGATGCTTTAACAGCTGGCTGACAGTACACTCACCCCCCCTAAAACTCAGTCCCATCTGAGTCACGTCACCAAGACACACAGTGTTGTGTGTGTATCAGACAACGTACCATACCTCAACCTGCAACCTTGAACACGTGTGGCAGGTGTGCTACCACTGGAGCATCTGTCATCAGCACATCTAATGCAGCTGTGTGGGAGTGAGGTTTACCGACTGCACTGCAGTGTCTCCACCAGCCATCACAGCGTTTTCATTTTCATCACAACACAGGCAGGTACAGTGGCTTCCACAAGGTCTCATTGCGGGGCCAGGGGTCGGTACAGCCTGTCTATGCTGCCACGGGGGAAACATCATTAGCACTCATGGGACGAATATCGATGGCTACACCCTTGACCCTACACATTTCTGCACGGTCATCACCTAATGACATCAGCCTAATTGATGAAATTGTTCAATGCATTGATCATGTTAAACTGTCATTGTCGCATGCTTTCTTGGACATTAACGAAGAAGGATGAGACCGATGTTTGAATTACTGGAGAAAATGTTGAGACAGAGAGGTTACACATCAGCTTAAAACCACTGACCCAAAATGCGTAGTTTCTCACAAAAAAGTCGATATCCTCATAAACCCTTCATTTGATTTTTTTTTCTTTCACATCAAAAATACCTTTAATCATCTTATATTGCTGACAGATTTTTTTTCTTGCCTATTCTCAATTACTATAATGTTACATTTTCTGATCCGCTGTCTCTGTGGGCCATAAATTAGCTACAAATCACTCAGAATGCAGCCGCACATAAACAGAGGGAGACTGGCCCTTCACTGGCAGTTTTACTGACCACTACAGTATGTCCATGCCAGGTCTTATTTATCATTACATCATTTGTGTACATGCGTTGTCCTTTTGAGTCTTCATTGCATTAGTTGCATTCTTCATTGCATTAGTTTCTTTGATCTACTAGAATTTGCATGAAAAGGCACTATAAATGTTGGATTAACTTGGTTTTCATCGCAAACACATTATGTACAGATTTTAGTTGAAGACATATGTATCTAGTCTATCTAGGTAGACTTTATACTTTGTGTAAAGTAAAGCTAATGATAACAAATGGTTGTGGTTAACTTTATATCTCTTCATAATAAATTCATAGATTAATTTATTTACATTTATTTATAGTATACCACCATAACCACCATAAATATCTCTCAAGGTGCTTTACGCTGCCCAAGCTAGCCTTAACTACAGCTTGGCCTAGAATCTGAACTTTCAAAACAGAACACTGAACTCCAGTAGCACACCTCTCTATTAGCTTTTGTGGTCCTGGGGTGAGCAGTGCTATTTCCTTGAGGTTGAGTCACTGATAACTCCTATCAAAATGATTCAGACCCTAGCTTTGTCACACTTTCCTACCACTGACGTAAATGTGCAAGTTAACAAATGTATCTGCCGCTATCATAAAAATACTGATCAGAGACTTGATTCTTCTCTATAAACCTTTAAACAGAAAGGTGATTTCCTTTTCCTGTTTTTCTCACTGGCACAAGGGTTCTGCTCTTCGGTTCAGTGAAATTTCTGGGAACTGGGAAGACTTCATAGTTCAAGAATGTGACAAAAGTATCACAAAGAATGCCTGACACAGTGTCTGTTTTATCTAACTCTCATCTAATATGCTGTCATTCAGGTATTCCCCCTTTTGCAGTTTTCCTTTCCTTTAATCATTTAAAACAGATAGATGTCCAATGTGTAATGAATACCACCATGGGAATCTAAGTACATATTCTAACATTACTCCTACTGAAAGTAGCACTAAGCTGCAAAAAGCACCATGACAAAGCTATACTGTACTTCTTTAAGAATTCTAACTTGTAAATGGACAGCTAATACAAAGTGTGGCCAAAATTACTCCATTCCACAGGGTAAAAGATGCTTCTACCCAATACCCAACACAGTGCTGTGTGGATATACACGTTCATCTGTGTGTGGGCTCCCTGTGTTTTAAACCAATCCGACCTGGGTGGTGCTGGCATCCAGAGGTGATTCTAGACTCCGTTGGGGCCCCAAGGAAAAACACACCACTTTCTTTAAAAACAGGACTGCCATCGCTGTAGGTTGTCAGCCCTAAGAGACCCTTTTAGTGGCCTGGGGGCCAAAAGCAGTTGCCTGTGTTGTCTGTTGGCTAGCTACCCCTCTGCCAGCCTCTTGTTCTTACGGTCAGGCTCTCTAACCCACAGGCTACGCTGAATGCACAACCAAAGCAGAAACAGTGATGGAGCGGAATTTGCGTTTGGAAGACGTTTGGGTCTATTTTCTTTGAATGTGTGCAGCACTTTCACCATCTGGAATAGCCACTTCCAATGAATTCTAGTGTAATTCTATTCTAACAGTGTACGCTCTGCAACCCCTCCTGCTGAGGTGCAGTGCCCAGAACAGCCACGGGGATCAGGCTCAGTCACATGCACTGCCTGGAACACATGACAACAACATACATTTCAAAAACCAGGGATATATCGGTAACCAGGATTCCATCCAGCTTGTCAATGCCCATTTTAGTTACTCGACTAAGAATTCCCCACTTTGCAAAAACCTGAACTGTGCATTAATCTTTGCGGTCTAAAATGGCCGCTGATGTGCATATTGTTAAGCCGAATTACCATACATGCACATAACTGATGCGAATAAGTGCGAATGGAAACCCGACTATAGTGTTACCTTTCGAATGAGTTGTAAGATGGTGGAGTCACACTGAGCCGGGCAGAAGATGGCGAGATTGATGAGGAGACGCAGAAGGAGCGGCTTGAAGGAGGAAGAGGAGAGGAGCGACTCAGCCACGGCCTCCAGCGGCACGGGAGGAGGAAGAGGAGGAGTCACCGGACGCCAACACAGACCCCTCAGGTCAGCCCAGACATGCTGCATGTGTTCCTAGAAACACAAATGCACAATCAATGACTAATCAATCAACACAACAAACAACAGGGCCTACAGAGCCAGAGCTATTCTAAGCTGGGCAAACATGGCGTCATGATCCAATGTAAAGTCTGACACCTTGAGTCAAAGTCAAACCATGTAGAAAATGTAAATGGGGCATATCAAGTCAGGCTATCCTTACTATTCCTTTGTTGTTGCTACTGTATGTCTGTGAGGCTGACAGTGTTTTGGGGTTAAGTTTGCTCAGAAGCTGGACAGAGTTGATCGCAAACTTGCTGTTAATCAGGTATTTGCCATGTTGACCTCTGACAATAAAGACTGGTCTCCAGGGAGCATACCAGAGCACTTGTGTTTAGCTTGGGGTAAGTGTGCTCATGCTATGGTTCATCTTCCCTAAGTACACACACATGCACTCGCTCAGTCGCTCTATTTTTCTCTCTCTGGCTCACAAACACAGAGTCTCTCTCTGACACCCACAGAGTAGACACATAGACACACACACAAACACACACACACAGACACACACACAAGTACTGCAATAAAGCTGCCAAACAGACACACCTGCTACTCAAACGGACCGTGTAGATATTTGCAGCAAAGTTTAAAAACAGTTGAACTTGTGATGACCCTCTTTGTAATGCCCTGCAAATGATTGGTCTTAGGAGGCCCCATCACACACATGCACGCACGCACACTTTCTCTCTCCACATCTGTCAGACCTACCCACTGCTGTGTCCTTTGGTGCCCTCTGTTGGTGGGGTGGTAGAAGAACGTCAGGAGCCAGAGCAAGGCGGCAGAGGAGGAAGAGGAGGAGGAGGAGGTGGAGATGGGGGTGTGGGGCTGTGCCGAGGCCAGCAGCTGTGTAGCCACATCCACCCAGCCTCCGCCCTGCACCAGTAGGAACCACACCTCAAATACAGAGCCACTGCACCCACAGAAGAGAGACGGATTAGCCTCCTCAGACAAACACACACACACACACACACAAACACGCGCACACACACATACACACACACATGCATGCAAATATACCAAATGCATTAAACATATGTGGGCTAACGTCATTCTGCAGTCCACAGAAGCCTGAAATATATACGCAGCACAGTGAAATATTCACAAATAGAAGAGTGTGGAAAGCCACAGAGGTCAATGAGAGCAGACTGCAGAATAAAAAAAAACAAGAAAAAGAAAAACCTGAAAAGAAGAAAGACTGAGTAACAGTTGTGTTGGCAGTTGTGGACAGGCAGAGAAAGGGAGGGGAGAGGTGGGAAGAGAGAAAGAGAAAGAGAGAGAGAGACTGAGACAGAGAGTGAGTATCTCTTTAGTGTCTGGCATGCTGTCAGTAACGTTTAGATGGCTGCCATCGCAACTAAACACCGACAGCTGGGATGCAGCTCCTGTGACTTCACCTTCCACACCCTTCAATTAAGCCCCGTAAGACTTCAAAAAAAGAAGAAAAGAATAGAGGGAAGGAGAATCACAAGTCTAGTCAAATGTGAACAAACAGCTGGATTACTTCTCAAGGACTAAGCCCAGGGATGACTGAAGCCCTCAGAATAAATAACAAAAAGTTATTTATTGTGGTGCAAAGGGCAGTGCCTGGCGTTTCGACGCTGTGCATCTTTCTCAGAGTGAAGCCATACTGAGAACATTGCACAGTTAATAAAGATCCTTCTCCCCTCCCTCTTACAAGGCATTAGTTAATGGTAAGGGGGTGAGTAGGTACAATCGTTATCCAGTAAGGGCACTCATAGACAGGTAGATATACTGTACATTACATCTTAGTAGTCTAGTCAAATGTGCAGGAGGATTCTTTGTTTTTGTTACCCATACCTCCCTCTCATACTCTGTCAATATACTCTCTTTCTCTCTCTCTCTATCTCTATCTCTCTCTCTCTGTCTCTCTTAATTTGCTCTCTCTGTCTCTCTTAATTTACTCCAAGATGGAGTGTTGGTGGTTGGAACTTTTCATATTTGCTGCCACCTTGGCCAGAACACCCTGGAAGAAGAGATAATGTATCTCAATAGGACAGTCCAGGTAAAAGAAAGGATACATAAGAAAAATAAATCACTCACTCTGTCTCAATTTTACTCTCTCTCTCTGTCTCTATACTTTTTAAATAACTTAAATAACTTTAAAAAGTATTCTGAGCGCTTCGGTCATCCCTGGGCTTAGTCCTTAAGAAGTCACCCTCTCCCTTTCTATCGGCCTCTCACACATATCATCTTTCCCCTCCTCTTTACTCTCTGTCTCTCTTTCGCTCACTCTCTTAATTTACACTCTCTCAAATTCAAATGAGCTTTATTGGCATGACTCAGAAGAGTAGTGTTACCAAAGCTGATATATGACAACGCAAACAGATACAATATCTGTTTTAGGAAAAACAAAAAAGAAAGTGAAGAAATCAAATCAAATAGGAAACTCTCTCGCTCTCTCTATTCCCTTCCCTCACAGCGCATTGCCTTTTCCTTCTATCTATCTCACTTGACCATCTCTCTCGCACATATTGTCTTTCCCCTCCCCTGTAATAAAGGCCTCTGCATGGGCTATCTTGGGCCGGTCGGTGAGCAGTGCTGAGGTAATCCCGCTGATTGAGGCCTTCTGGCGGACCAGTAATCCGTCCGGACAAGCGGACGAGCGGGGAGGACTGTGGGCCCCTGCAGCTGTTTGTTTTGGTGAGGACTCCAGAAGTCAGCCCTTTCACCAGAGCACCTCCCACGACTTGGTGTGTGAGTGTGTGTTGGTGTGTGAGTGTGTGTATTTGTGTGTTGGTGTGTGAGCGAGCGTGTGTGTGTGTGCGTGTGGGGGTGTGCATGTGGGTCAATGTGTGTGTGTGTGTGTGTGTGTGTGTGTGTGTGTGTGTGTGTGTGTGTGTGTGTGTGTGTGTGTGTGTGTGCAAGTGTGTGTCTGGGGGTGTGCTTTAAGTCAGCCCTTTCACAAAGCGCTCTGCATTTTGGCTGACCTCAGCAGGCACAAATGGGAGGGAGAGAAGCCACCGTCCGAGTGTGACCACGACACTGTGGGTGTGTGTGTGTGTGTGTGCATGTGCGTGTGAGTGTGAGTGTGTACATGTGTGTGTGTGTATGCCTGTGTGCGCATACATATGTGTGTGTGTGTGTGTCAGGCTAGAGATCGAGAAGAAGTGAGAGAAACAAAGAGACAGAGAGAGAGGCCAGAGGAGTATTTTCTCAGCTAAAGCTAAAATTAGCATTAGCATTAGCAAGAGGGATTAGCAACAGGAACATGATGCCCATCTCCTTGCCTGGGGCGGTCGTCTCGATCCTTGAGCTCTGTGGTGGCGAGCTGGAGCTGGGTGCTGATGTGGGTCAGGTGCTGGAGCCACGCCTGCTGGGGAACCTCTGGGGATTTGCACAGACAAGATGGAGGTGAGCCCACAGAGTATCCAGACAAGCAACAGGTGTCAGCAGGGGCGTTGCTAAGGTGGGGGTAGATCAGGATGATTCAGGGGGCCAAAAACTTCACAGGGGCCCACAGAGGACTATGGTATGGTTGGGCTGGGGGCCCAAAATTATTTGCTTTGAGGGGGCCCACAATTTCTGGATGTCAGTGTCAGCCAATCAGAAACACAAGAATGAATAAACACTATGCAGGTGAAAAATTGAGAAATCAATTCTCAACTGCCTGGATCAAGTTGTGTCATCCCATCCAGAGAAACAATGGCTGTCAGTGATAACCATAGACACAAGAAGTGTACTGATGCAGGTGAACTATTGAAAACTGAGTGAATAAGTGGGTGACTTGTTGAGGTGAAGTGGCAGGGGCCATTAATGTCCTTATTATCCAGCTTGACCAGTTCATCAGCCGACTAGGGCTTCTTAATATTCCTGTACATAGTACACACATTTTAACCATTTTATCTCTGGCTGTATATTTTAAATCCGGCCTACAAGGACGGTGCAAGGCAGAGATGACATTCTGCATCTTGCATTTAAACCCCACATGAATTTGACACACACTTTTGTCCATAGCCCCAAGCAGAGGTGAAGATCCTGGCTTAAGAAACTAAAAACCCTGCTATGTATTCCTTTGGTCTGTAAACACAGATGATTTCACATAGTAGGTCGTCTACCTGTTCAATGATTTGCGTGCTCAATAGGATCAGATAGTTCAGAAAATGGTTGGATCCAAATATGTGGCAAGGTTTTTACTTTCCGGAACCAAGATCTTCACCTCTGGGCCCCAAATGAGGTAGATTATAACTACTTTACAACCTACCTGAGGGTAGAGTGAGCAATGGGACTAATAGGTTGGGAGGCACCAGTGGGAAGAAGCTCTTGAGAGAGCACCTCTCCTGAAACATACATATACAAATCCACCATCATTATCCACTTGCAAGAGCTATGTGACCACAGTTCCAAATACCACGACCTAATGCTGCAACCATCACAAACACCACCCAGCAACTCCCACGAAATACTGTGTGTGAGTGAGTGAGAAGTCCTTGAAATGTTTCCTTTGGAGGGCCGAGTTTAAGGAGAGCGGGGCGCTTCGCAGGCGAAACTCTTGCGGGTGACGTGCCGGTGACACGGTAATTGCTGCCTGCGTCAATCACAGGTTTCGAGGGCCCGCTCCGTTCCCGCCAGGGGACCGGGAAAAGGCAGGCGAGCAAAACGGTGAAAGGCTCAAGCCCTTGGTCTGTCTGAGCGTCTGTGGTCTGGTGCTGTGGGAGTTTTCGTCTGATGTGTTCCCGACTCGGCCTTGTCAGGCACACCCGCTTCCCCGAACAAAGAGCGAATGTGTCCAGACATTAACTGCTATTTGAGGAGTACGTCTCTCCCCTCGTGGTAGTGTACTGCAGTTCCACAAAATTATACACCACCACAGGCTCTAACATAGGTCTCTAATATGTGGCTCATGAAATGGTGGCTAGGGCTGTGTCACTGAAGAGACTGTCAAGGTATCCCCCAATACAAGGTAAAATATAGTTAAAAACCATGTACTTTCCCTTTTCCATTTGAGGTTACTATGTCTATAAAAGTTACCAAGTCTTGTCTGATGGTTTCACTAAAGTCAGCTGGAGTCCGTCACAGTGTCTCCACCTGTACCGTCTAAATGTAGGGTGCTGTGCAAAGGTTTTGGATATTCTGAACCCTATCTACTACTGGCATTAAAATGCATTTTGGTTGAGCAGACTGCAATTGGATACAGTTTGGCCAGATAAAAATAAAATACTACTGTTAAAATACCCAAGATAAACTGAAGAAAGATTGTGATCCAGTTGTCCAAGCCACCATCGGAGATGGTCAGGGACACGTTGCGACCACACTGAATGTACGTGTTATAAATGTGTCAATCTACAACTGTTGAAATACAACCGTTTCAAACCAGCACAGTACGGTTATTCTCTATTCTCACTTGCTGGAAAGCTATTTTAGTAAGATATTTATATGCTTAAAAAGAGAGGAGTTGACAATCTAACATCACACTTCAATAAAAAACGGCCATGAACTCAGAGCTGGCAGACACCAGCGTAACCAGGGATTACCTGAAGAGACAGACCAAATCAAAACAGTCTAAATGCACTGAGGAACTGTGGCAAGTTCTCCGAAATGCTTAAAAAAACATCCTACCTGCCAAGTGGCAAAAGCTGTAGAAGTGTAGCATTTGGCAAACCAATATTTTCAAGCGGAAGGGAGGCTGCACCACATGGTAGTTACGTTTTTAAATAATAATTATTAGTTTGCAATATCCTGTTATTAGTATGTAAGTTTTTGTTTAGTGAAAACTTTTTGCTTCTTTCAAAACATTTTGCATCTTTCAAAACGGCAGTTACAGCAGCTCTTCACAATTACCCGAAACTTCAGCAGTTACTTTAATGTTAGGGATACCCTCTGAGGAACCAGACAGAGCTAAGGAATTACACAGCTGAGCTTTTTAGCTAGTTGATATTTTAACCCTTACATTTAAACATTACCATTTACTTTATGTTTACCAATGCTGCCAATAATGTCACAAATCCCCAAAACTGTATATTAAAATCCCTTTGTGCATTCCTGACAACGTTATATCATATTGTTATGTGTTTTTGCACTTTTTTTGATGTGCCACAGCAGTCTGTGAAGCTATACATGTGTGGTACAGTGAGCTAGTTAGATTCATGAGTATGGCCAGACTGACATTTGTCAACTGTGGTCATCTGTGCTGACAGAAATGGATCAACTTTGACTTCTGCTGTGGTCAGTGTGAACCACACATATGTAACAAAAATGTAAGCACAGTCTTGATTCATTCGTCTTTTTTTGACAGGCAAGTAACAGCCCCCCTACCCTCACCCCCAGCACCTACCCCTCACCCCCAGCACCTACTCTGCCCACCACAGTTAATATGTGGAGTGGCCTATAACACTGTAACACTACAGGGCCGCAACACTTCCTTCTGGGCCCTAGAAAATAATCAGTCTGTCTGGGTTACCTTCCTTTTATATATTTGTATATTATATTAAGAGCTTAAATTGGGCCGGAGCCCTCTGGAGCTCAGCTCCATCTCCTCACCTTAGCAATACAGCCAGCTGGAGCTGAGCTCCCTGTGCTACAGTATTTATAGTAATAACACAATAGAGTGAGATACTGACCACTGTGAGTAAAGAAGGGCTACTTCTCCTTACAAAAGCCAATTTAATCACTGATTATATTGCATCTGGGTTGCTAGGGCCTCTTCTGCCACTGGGGCCCTGGATAGTGAGTCACACTTCCCTTACCCACTTTTATGCTTTTGCTAATATATCTTTCCCTAACCTGCCTTTGCCAAACTGTTGGAGCACTTTAAGCTACATCCTTTGTATTAATAATAATAATAATAATAATAATAATAATAATGATCGTGTATAGCATATTTATTATTATTATTATTATTATTATTATTATTATTATTATACCTCAGGGTCCTGAGCAGCCAGCGCTGTGAGGAAACAGCGAGTGAAAGACCGGATCAGCATTCGTAGCACTGGACTCTCCTCCAACTCCAGCAGTGTGGACCTGAGGACAGAGGGTTTAAGGAAACACTGGACACAAACCAATGTACAGTGAAGGGCAACCTGGACTCAGAAGCTAAAATTTAAGGACATGTTCCAAATCATCTGGCTCTACCTTGTGCACTAATACAGATGATTTAACTCCTCTGGCATAAGAGTTGTACTAATTATAATCAGCTGATTTGGTGAATGGCTGGAACACATATGTGGTACTTGGATTGTAGGTTCTCAAGCCAGGTTGCCCATCACTGCTAATGTAGCATGAAATAACCTGTGAAATGTGGCAAATCCTAATTAAGAGAATTTCTGAAACTGATCCCCAACATAAGCACAACGCTACATCCATCACTCTGACTACAAACATGTTGTGTTGTCACAAAACCATGAGCCATCTCAGTCCTCTTTAGTGAAAGGAGCATATTTAGTTTCATTACATTACACTTAGCAGACGCTTTACTGCAAAGCGACTTACATTTGAGGACAACAATCAAGCTACAGAGAGCAGCTTACAAAGTGCAGCTCCAAAGTGCAGCAAAGTCTATCACTGCACAACAGCAAATGCACTGCAGAAGCAGCAAATGCAAATTGTTGGAGGAAGGAAGCCCCTTTGTCTTCCTTTGGTAATTGTTGTTATTTGTTTATAAAACAACACTATAGGTCAGTCTTAAACTCATCTCGTGACTTTAAGAAATAATTAACATGACAGTACATGACGCTATGTCAAGGCGTAAAACCAACTTTGATAACGCAGTGTTATTTAGAAAATAGATGTTTTTCTTAATTGACTAAAAAACGTTTTGGACATGAGGTTTCCACCTGACAGCGACGACAACTGGCTTAGTCAAGCACACTAGGTCTTCTATTGGTGTTCCCAAGAACTTTTTCCCAAATAATTCTACAACCTTCTTGAGAGCCCATGAGTGGGTCACCAATACATCATACATTGTCAAACTCACCTGAAAATGTCATTCACTATGAGAAATATGGAGCAATGCTGTGCACAGGCCTGGGGCTGTGGAAGACAAAGCATGTGTATTATTATTATTATTATAACAGACATCAAAAATAGGTGATCCCTCCACCCCTACACCACTAGAGGTCACTGTTGACTAGATCATGGGCACTCCAAATGGTTGCAATTTGGCCGCCCTGTTTACTTCGTCTACATGGCCACAAGTGGTTCATCAGTCGGGGCTGCTATCAAAACAACGCGCCAGTGCCCCATTATAAAGCATAGATCATCTGTTTCACATTTGCCACGTTTTTTTTCCGTTTTCTTTTTTCCAGAAATGTGCCGGGAAAAAAGGAAGGAGGGGAACACAGCTGTACTGTACTAGTTGGCACACTGGCATTTCCACCCCCAAGACTGACGGGTAGATCACGACACTAAGAGAGAGAGCGAGAGAGAGAGCGAGAGAGAGAGAGAGACAGAGATGGGGAAAGAGAGAGAGAGGAAGTGAGAGTTGGCGAAAGAGAGATGGAGAGAGAGAGAAAGTGAGAGAGAGAGAGATGGAGGGAAAAAAAGAAAAGAAGGTATTTACTCCCTCTTTCCACCAAGTCAAATGAGATAAGAATGCAATTAAAGCCTTCCCACACCCACAAAGCGCCCAAATAAAAGTCCCACATGTGCTGGCGTGCCTTGCATTGTGTGAGAGAGAAAGAATGGAGAAGAGAGGGGGAAAACACACACATACACGTACACACACATACACTCACACACGCACGCACACACATACATACACGCACACACACATAAACATGTCGTGAAAAGAGAGCACAGAAAGCGAGTGTGTGTGTAGTACAGAGTGTGTGTGTGTGAAATAGAAAAAAAGAGAGGGGGATGTTTAGGTAGAGAGATGGGTAGAGATAATCACAGATGGAAAGAGAAAGACAAAGTAAACAGACTTGTATACTCACACTTAGAGGAAAACAAGAAAGAAAAAAAAGAAAGAAAGAAAGAAAGAAAGAAAGAAAGAAAGAAAGAAAGAAAAAAGGAAGGTGAAGAGTGAAAGTGAAGAGACTTGTACAGTCACAGAAAAAAAACAGGGTGGAAAAAAAGGAGAAAGAAGGAAAGACAGAGAGATAGGACAAAATACAACAAATAGAAAAAAAGATACTGACAGCCAGAAAAAAAAATGGGGAGCAACAAGAAAGAAAGAAGCCAAAACAAAAGAATGGGGAAGATGGCGCCAAGTAGCAGTGCCGCCTGCTTTAGTGGTGGGCTGGGGCGGTTGGAGACGGGGGCCCCCACAATCACCACATCCTCCACCGACCACCGAGAGGAGAGGAGCAGAGTGAAGAGGAGAGGACGGAAGGATAGAGAAAAGGAGAGTAGAGGAAAGAAGAGGAGAAGAAATGAGAAGAGAGAAGCAGAGACGAGAGGAGAGGAGAAGAGAGGAAAGAAGAAGGCAACAGAAAAGATGAGAGGAGAGAAGAGAGGAGGGCAGAGGAAAGAAAAGGGAGAAGAAAGGAAAAGAGATGAGAGAAGCAGAGGAGATGAGGGGAGAAGACAGGATAAGAGAGAAAAGAAGAAAAGAGAAAAGATGAGAGGACCAGAAAGAACAGGAGAAAAGCAAGGACGGCAGAGTAAAGAAAAGGGAGAAGAGAAGACAGATGAGAGAAGCAGAGAGGCAGAGAAGAGGAGAGAAGACACTTAGCGGAACGAACAGCCTCCACCCTGAGGCCTGAGGCAGTGCGAGGCCTCAGGCACCCCCCCCCCTCCAAACCCCCCCCCTTATAAACACCCCCCCCACCCACCCACCCACTAGCCCCCCAGCCCTGCTACAAACCCAGCATCAAGCATCTCAAATATTCCCCCCATCTCACCCCTATGGCATCCTAGCTATTCAGTACTCGCCAAAAGACGCCGGTGAAAAAAAAGAAGAAAAAAAAAAGTCAACGGAGAAAAAAAGAGAGAGAGGAGAAGAGAGACAGGAAAGGTTAAGGATTTAATGTAAAGCTGTCCTAACACACAAGTCTGTCCTCAGAGGGAACGTAAATGTCTGGGCAGCAATGGAGTGTGGAGAGAGAAAGAGAGAGAGAGAGAGAGAGAGAGAGAGAGAGAGAGAGAGAGAGAGAGAGAGAGAGAGAGAGAGAGAGAGAGAAAAGGACGCACACAGGGTGAGAGAGAGAGAAAGAGGGAGAGAGAGAACGTTTGAGACAGTAAGTCGGTAGGAGACAGAGTGAGAGATACAGAAGAAGAGAGAGAGAGAGAGGCAGACAGACAGAGAGAGAGATAGGGAAAGACAGAGAGAGAGACAGAGAGAGAAAAAGACTGACAGAGCGAGACAGACACGGAGAGAGAAAGGGATGCTGGGATATAAGGCCCATGCTGTGGCTCTGTGAAAGACCACAGTGAAAGTGTACGGAGTAAGAGCTGTTATATAATGACAAAATGCTGGAGTTGTATGATGACATCATATTGACCTGTTTGATTTACAGAGAGAAACAATAGAAGGGTCTGGGGAACTGGAACAGTGCGCCACATTGACATCTAGTGGCAGCCATGCCGCACTGCAGGCAATCAAATAAGCACCCCACTCCACTCCAAGTCATCATCCTGTCTAAAACATTAGGAAATATGACAGCAGAGCTTTAAATGTGTCTATTGTTTCTAGTGCTAAGCCAAATAATCAGATGCAATAAAGTCAAAGCCACAGGGCATATTTTGTCTTTTTTGAAGGCTCGTTTTGTGTTTGTGTGTGGGTATGTGCGTGTTTGTGTGTGTGTGTGTGTGTGTGTGCTTGCGCGCTTGGCCCCTAGTGAAAACAGATGGTCTCACAGTATAATCCTTCTATATACCTTACTCTCTCTTCCACTTCAGGGAGGGTCAATTACTCTATCCCCAAAACATCCTGTTTTTTTTTCATCCTCTCCTCTTCTCTCCCTCTCTGTCTCTCTATTTCTTTGGCAGGGAGCCCCCCCTTGCAAGTTGCTGTTTATTATTACTGGATGAAAACGCCAGTGAGGGGAGGTTTGAAGTGAAAACAAGAATGTGAAACTAATTACTCTCTTCCCCGTTTTCTGAAGGCCGTGTAAAAAAAAAAAAAAAAGAAAAGTGCTGTTTTGTGAATCAAAGGTTCCTTGGAGCTATAAAAAAAGTAAGTGGACAAGAATCCTCAAGTGGTTGTCAGATGGGTTCTGTGGTAAAACGCTACTAAATATCCAAAATGAATATGTACACAAGGTACCCAAATGAGCCTTTTTGGTCTTGCCTCTAGACAGTGCATTGTCAGGGCACAACTCTTGTGCAATTTACTGTAGTTTGGAAGGGTGGAAAGGGTATGGAACAGCTTAATGTAAGACTCCCTAAGACCCTGGCCACAAATAGATATACATAGATACATTTCAACATACAGCTGCATTCTGACATACACTTACATTCTAACATATTTTTTGCATTTAGACATGAAATGAAATGCTGGAGTTGTCAAGTGAGGGTCGTGGTGGGGAACCTACCAGGAGTGAGTCGTTCACCTGTTCGTCCAAACCCTGCAGCTCTGCCCTTGAGATGGACAGAGCAGAACGCAGCAGGCAAAACACCGCCCTCTCCAGGCTGCTTAGGCTATGACACCACAGGGCCCCAGCACACTGCACATCAAGGTGCAGCTTCTTACTGCAAGATGAGAAGAATGTATAACATTATGCACTTACACTGTACATACCTAAAACTAAGCCTAATCCTAACCTGGTAACACTTTTTTAGGTGTTGTTCTCATTTTGGTCTCATGATATCAAAATGTGAACAGCCTGATGAAGAGGACTGTTTCAATACCAATTATAATTGAACAAAGAAAAGGTATTGGTAAATTCATGAATCAAAGACCTGAATTTTGCCATTAAGCATTAAGAACAGTAAAATGTGCAAAAAGTTCTGAAACACTGACACATTGTATAGAATGACACATTAAGTCCATTTGTTAAGGTTATAGTGCATTTCGGTTCATCCTAAAATGTCACCTTCAATGTTTCAGGACTTTTTGCACATCTTGCTGTTCTGTAAAAAGGAGCTTAATGCTTATACTTAAATGTCCTACTTTCATGATATAATGCCACTGTAGTGTGAACCTTTGACAATATTCACAAATTTCACCTAAAAGCCAAATATCCTAACATTTTGTGAGTAGTGTATATTTTTAATATACATTATGGCCTGGTCAAGTAAAATGCTGTTTTTTAATTGGCTGGCGGGGTATGCATTAATTGCATCGAACTGTGCAACTATGGAAAGTTGATCTAAAATTGTGGCGTAAAGTTTAAGCACCGTGCCATATCAATGCCCCATAGAATAGCAACTATAACAACCATACAGGCTAATCAGCTCCACCAGCGTTGAATAATTCCGTTGAACTCATGCCTCGGCGGCTGTTATCCCTCACAAAGCACAGCGATAACTGTAGGTGGCAATGCCATTAAAGTTACAGTAAATACTAAAACAACAGCCAGTGCTTACACTAATAGTAACAATTTCCAATGTCAAGAAAACTTTGTCATAACAGTGGTTGCCAAACTTTTAATTGCCATGTACTCAATGAGACTCTATGTCCTACCCAGTAGTCCCTGCACCAAAGACAACTTGCTATAAATATTTTTGCATAATCATTGCTGCATAAACAAAATGTGAACACTTCTGGTAAGGTACACAGTAATGTATTGACATCTGGGGTGTGTTGGAAATCATTTGAATGTAAGATCTTTATCTTCATGCTGGTGGGAGCTAAAAACCCATTCACTGATTTATTTTTTGTGTACCCCCCCTAGAGTAGATCCAAGCACTCCCTGGGGTACTCATGGCTGAGTGTGACAAGCACTGACATAGGATTAAGAGAAGCAAATGTTTTTAGTTTAGAGGAAACACAAGATACTTGTGCACCTAGGAAAAATGCCTTTGGGAGAAGAGATTTAAGCTTTCCTTACTGCCAACCTTATTCCAACATAGTATTATTTGGGTGAGCGCTTGGCACTTTGTTTTTGATTATTATTTTTTTATTATTTCTTAAGCCTTCAGTCATTCGTGTTCCTATTGTTGGGTTTGTTTGGCAAGTTGAATGGTACAGTTGGTCTGCATAATTTCCAGGACACCTCATCAATGCAATTCTTAACGATGCCATAATTAAAACCATGACAATGTGACCGTAAAAGCCATGGTCCTAACTTCCAGTGTTGCAAATGCATAAGACTTTACCAATATCAGCAAGCAGTGATTGAACCTACCTGAGAAAACTGGTGCAAACTGTGTTTACAAACTCTTCGCTCAGCTGTGCGCGGTCACATGACATAGGCTTCCGCAGGAGAGCACCAATCAGAGGGGCCGCTTCAGGTCGTGTGACCAGAGGTATACACGTCAGCGACAAGCTGTGAACGCCATCACAGAGGCACCTGCACAGAGGTAGTAGGGAGAATTGACATTATTTATATGAGTGCTAGATTGCCTGTAATTTGCCAGGGCAATTACAAGACTACCAGAACAACTGTGGTCAATTGTGGAATGTAATAATAATGGAACCAATGGAACCATACATACAGTTATATGCTTTGTTTGGTCTTATGACAATATCAGACTTTTTATTTACTGTCTTTTGATTTTTGACCTCAGAGAGAGAGAGAATGAGAGAGAAAGAGAGAGAAGGAGAGAGAGAGAGAGAGAGAGAGAGAAAGAGAGAGAGAAAGAGAGAGGTGGACAAACAGAAACAGAAAGATAGGCACGAATACAAGATGACTAAATATAAAAGTTTGAACAAGTGCATTAAGTTCCACTGGCTGTTCACCTGTCTATCAAACACGGGTTATTAAACTAGTTCTTCAACATATAAGTAAGACAGATAAGTAAGACAGCACCTTTCTGATGGTGTCTTCACACTGCAGCAGCCTCTGTTCACAGCCTCAGTCAAAAGGGATACCGTCTACACAACACACACACACACACACACACACACACACACACACACACACACACACAGGTAACAGAATGTCAACATCAAGAGGCTTGCAAAAAACCTAAAGGATCAGATAATCATTAAGAATTAACAAAAATCTTGCAATTGGGTGGCAATTCATAGTGGCCCAGAGTTGTCCAGGTGTGTTATTGTTTATTGGGCTAGGAGACAGTTGGAGGGAAACCAATATGGAACAATAAAAATGGCACCTTTTTAAGAGAGTCTGCGTTGTATTCCTCCGAGGGCAAACCTACATGTTTCATTACACAACACCTTTCTTCATCACCGGTCACTAAATGACACATTGTTTTCTGTAAGGGAGAGAGAGAGAGAGAAAAAAAATAATTTCACTCTTTCAGCAGCAGACAACAAATGTTTTGGAGTCAATCTGTGTGCTTGCATGCTGAAACAATTAAATGTCAGCGATGGCGTGGGGGGGATCGGACGAGAGGGCTTGTGTGTGTGTGTGTGTATGTGTGTGTGGGTTTGTGTATATGTGTATATGTGTGTGTGTATGTGTGTCTGTTTGGAAATGAATCTGCTTCCACTAAAACAGACCAGGGGAATGGCACTCCAAACAAACGAGAAAATGGCCTCACGAGACGCAGAATGCTTAATCCCGAGGTCTTGGAAAAAATCAATTCCAACTGAAATTGAGTCTGATATCCTAAAATGGTCCAGAGAAATTAGAGGGGTTGCATCTGGATGCTGTAGAAAGATGAGTCTGTTTTCACTCAGAAGGCCACAGTTTTTCACATTAACAGCGCTTTTGACGCTTAATCTGCTGTCTTGAACTCAATAACTCATTAGTTCAAAATGGCGTCCATTGCTGCGGCACAAACAGGCTCTGTGGAAAAATATAAGTTAGTAATTGCATCTGTATGTACAGCAAATGTATATTACCCAGGGAAATTAACAGTTCCTTAGGCCAGATCCCTCAAATCTACTGGCAGATTTATTCTCTGAAAAGAACCCAAATTAGAATTAGATTACATTTTATTGTCATGTCCATCATGACAACTGTCTTTGGTCTCACTGATGAAATCAATACAACACATGCAAGAATGAGGTCCTCTCACATTTTGACCATAGAATGGCACAGACCTGCAAACCTGTCTGCATGCTGTGAAGGACAAGCTGGCTTCAGAAGCTAAAATTCAGTGCTGTATATTTGTTTTAGCCATTTACTAAATCAGCTGA
Organism: Setipinna tenuifilis; assembly: GCA_030347295.1. NCBI lineage: Eukaryota > Metazoa > Chordata > Actinopteri > Clupeiformes > Engraulidae > Setipinna > Setipinna tenuifilis. The sequence goes on from CM059284.1 coordinate 22,961,143, forward strand.
TTGGAATCAGCACAACTCTTCAGCCATGTAGAGATGTTGCTTATTAAAATAACCCTCACCCTACGCATGACTGCACTCATAAAGCATTATATAATGCTATAAGGCTTTACAGTTTTAAGTGACACAGTGCATTATAAACCTTCTTTGACCTTTTTCGCATCATTGTGGTCAATGTCAAGAGGTCAAAATAGCTTTATAATGCACTGTGTCACTTAAAGTTGTAAAGGCTAATAACATAGCATTATAATGCTATGTGAGTACAGTTATGATTATGTATAAATAGTTGTAAATACTTACGTCAATCATTATAAAGCTTAATGAATGCATTATAACTGCTTATGAATGTGTTTGTTGGGTCTTATGAAGATTGGATCCATAGAAAGTTTTACCGCAAAACTTAGTGGATGACCCAGGTGAGTAGACTATCAGATGATGGTTTCCATCCCACTGACCTCTTGGTTATGGGCCTTTCTGCTCTACATCACCCCAGATGGGACTTCCAAGCCACAATCCCTACTAGACCGATAACTTAGGGTCAGAAAAAAAAACACAAACTATGTTTTCATCAATGTGCTCACAATGCTGAAAACATGTCCAAAGCATTTCACTGGAGGAGGTTGAGGAGTCCCTCAAAACATAGCTGAAGTGATCTGCTCATTGACTGTGCTCTGGTATTTTAAACTTAAGTTTCGAGAATGTTAAAAGCAAACAAACTCTGACTGGTCTAATTCAGACTTAACACTCAAAGACAAGATGGGTACACCTACGAGTACGAAGGATGTTAGCTTTTTTTAAATATATAAATAAATACATACATACATAAGCACTGCCGTGCCCATGTTCTGTATGCCATTGCACGCGTTTCTGCTCTAGCAATCAGGCCCGAATCTGGATGCACTCAGCTTTAAACTGTACGGCGGCGACAAAGCCCTGTGTAAGTGCTATAAGTATCCCTCATCGACAGAGCAAGATTAAAGCCATTAAAAACACGCAGCGCAAGAGGCCCGATGGGCTGAGCAAATTCTGAAACCCAATCTCGACTTTAAAAAGACTTCTTGCCCTCAGGATTCTTGGAAAGACTCGCTTGATCCCCGAAAATCAATAATCATGGAACTGCCTGTGTGTGTCTGTGTGTGTGTGTTTGCTTGCTTGTGTGTGTGTGTCTCTCTGTGTGCATGCGTATGTTTGTTTGTGTGTGCATGTGTGTGTCTGTGTTTGTTTGTGTGTGTGTGTGTATGTCTTTGTGTTTGTGTGTGTGTGTGTGTGTGTGTGTCTGTGTGTGAGTGTGTATGCGGTAAAAAGCACCAAAACCCCTACAAATAATTTCATAAGCAGAAACAGATGGCTTTGTAAAAGAGTGTCATCTTGATCTGTGTATAATCGCATGATAACGTGATTAGCGAGACGGCTCTCTCCGGGGCCTTTGCCTTTGAACTGTGGCGCTAGATGTGGGCTGAGAACAAGGCGACGTCTCCTCCATCAGATAGCGCAAAAAACACACACACACACACACACGAGAGCGGCTGGCTGACTGCAGGGGTGGCTTTTTGCCTTTTTCGACGAGACCTCAGACGTAGCGAATGCCCCCCTCTGGCTTTACCAAGTCGACGAGCGTGACAAATTCGGCTACCCCCATCACATCAAAAAACGGCTAAACGAAAAGAAAAGGGAGAAGAAACCAGAATTTAAATTTATAATTAAAAGCTTGTCTTTTTTACTGACTTTAACCGAAAAAAAAAAAAATCAGAACACCCAATTTTTTGCTTACGGTGCAGAGCGAATGGGCACGCTTCCTCGGAGAATTAGGGCGGCGAAGGCGGCGCGGAGTGGAGTTTGAGCGGAGGAGCCTGATGGAAAACACTGCTCCCTGTGGTCGGGCCGTGCGGTTTGGGTTAGGGTTGGAGCATGTTAGGATGTCCTCCGCAGACCCAACCGAACCGAATTACTACCATCTGAGCTGCAAAAACACAGTAACTCACACTTAAGGCCCTTTTTTAAGTGTGTGTGTGTGTGTGTGTTCGTGTGTGTTTGTGTGTGTGTGTGTGTGTGTGTGTGTGTGTGTGTGTGTGTTCGTGTGTGTTTGTGTGTGTTTGTGTGTGTGTTCGTGTGTGTTTGTCTGTGTGTGTGTCTGTGCATGCGTGCGTGTGTGTGTCCGTGCGTGTGTGAGGAGAATGGAATGATGGGGTTGGGGGTGGTGGGGTGGGGTGGAGAGTGATGGTGGTGGTGGTGGTGGTAGTGGGGTGGGGAGCTGTACCACATTGCCTTAAACATGGCAATTAGGCGAGCTCGAAGACATATGGATGCGGTGCTTGAATCAAAAAATATCCCCCTTGGCGAATGTGCAAACGACAGGAAAAAAGAAAAAGAGCGAGAAAGAGAGAGAGAGAGAGAAAGTTCAGAGAGTTTGGAGAAAGAAGACTAGTTTGAGTTAAGCACTTCTATACCAGCTGCAAATGGGAAAGATTGGAAGAGGAAGGCCTCTGTTTGGAAAACAAATTGGAACACACACACAACACCATGGAAGCGAAGTGCTGAGTTTAGTACTGGTCAGTATTATATGTGTATAGACCTAGTAGTATACAGTATGTGTACATATGTAAAGTCTTCATTGTATCTGCATTGTATGTTTGTGTGTGTTTGTGTAGAAGCGACAGAAAGAGAGTAAAACACAGAGGTGGGCGAGGGCTGAAGAAAGCTTAAGAAAGAGATAAAAAGAGAGAAGAAAGGCTATGAGGAAGAGAGTAAAAAAAAAAAAGAATGATGCCGCCAGATACAGAAACTGTGTGTCCGAGAGCGAACGAAAAAAGGGGAAGGAGGGAGGGAAAAATATGCCCACTTAGCCAGTAATACCTCATCTTTCAAGAAAAAAAAAGAAAAAAAAGAGAGAGAAAAAAAAGAAAAAAAGAAAGAAAAAAAAAGAGCAAAGTCTCTGACACAGAGTGAGCTGGGGGTGGAATGTCAGGAGTGGTGAAAGATGTAGAGCACACACAGTCATTACGGATCGTCTCGGAACACTCTTCATCTGCTGGGAATTCACAGACAGGGACCACACAGGCTGAGAAGTGGACCGCTTCCAGCTCCGCTGAGCAACATGTGTTACCAGAGAGAGAGAGGGAGGGAGAGGGAGAGAGAGAGTGGGGGAGAGAAACAGAGAGGGAGGGAGAAAGAAAGAGAGAGGGAGGGAGAGAAACAGAGAGTGAGAGAGAGACAGAAAGGGAGGGAAAGAAATGGAGGGAGAGAAATGGAGAGAGAGGGAGGGAGAGAAATGGAGAGAGACAGAGAGAGAGAGGCCATCAAGCACTGGGCTGCGAGACAACAGCAAGGGAAAAACAGGCTCAAAGAGAGACGGCGAGAAGGAGGGAAGAAGAGAAGAAGGAAAGGGAGAGAAGGAGGGAGTGAAAAAGAAGGGGGGAAACATATGCCTGTTTTGCTTCTGACGGCTAAACTCGAGTGAGTTCCATGTGCGAGAACCAAGCGTTCGCTGTGCCAATATAATACTGTGGCACAAACTAAGTAGGTCGATTACCCAAGCAACCAGGACTGTAAAAACATACATATGAATGTGTCAATTACACATCCACTTCTATTACACATCACGAAATGAAAAAGTACGACGAAATCCTTTTAAAATGGTGTCTGACTCAACCATTTTAAGCTCCACAAGGTGTTTCTCTCAACTCTTTCTAAGTTATGTTTTTTTTTAACAAATTGAACTATGTACTACTACTTCTACTAAAATCCTGTTTCTTTTCTATAGATGGTTTGCAGGTCTTCCTCTTTACCTGAGGAAAACGTGGTGTGATTTTTGCAGCGATGCTCACAGACACACATGCGGCAGTAAAACAGCGTGAGGCTTCCTTAAGCCTTCCTGTCCTGCACCATGGGAAAGTAAATTATTAAAGTCTAAACAATGGGGAGGAACAACATGCACACAGCAATGTGAGTTCAGGCCAAGTCATGGCAAAGTGTTTTTCGGGGGAGAAAAACACACACAGAGAAACACTTCCATTTTATCTCTGGTGTATAGTTTGAAAAAAAAAAAAAAAACTTATTTTATTAAGTTTATTCAAGTTTAAATTGACTTTCTCATCTATGTTTTGAAGCTAAGTTTGGAAGGGGAATTGGTTGACAGAAAAATTAGGTAGCATCTCTACTTTTGAGACAGACGATACATTGTTAATATTGGACTATCTCTATGCTAACAGTGTAACAGGCACAGGCCACTTCGCAATCAATAGTGTCATTCCTATGCATCCCATACAAAGACATGCAATGGACACTGACAAGGTATCTGCAGATACTTTATGCTTTAAAAAGCAGGCTGGTGTAGAGAGGAGGCATTTGGGCATTACAAACTTCGTTTTCTCAGCCAGTCAAAACGGTTCAAGCAGCTCCACGCTCAATAACCAACTGTTTTGAGTACAGCGATGAAACACCAAAACTGAGCAGCGTTGTAGCAATGCCACAGTTACACTCTGTGCCAAAATACACACACACACACACACACACACACACACACACACACACACACACACACACACACACACACACACAAACACACAGGCCCTTTCCAGGGCAGGGTGTACAGGGCACAAGGTCTGCCAGGTCTGTAAAACTCCATCTTGTAGTAGCGCCAGATCTGACACCTTGATCTGAGACAAGCACACACACACAGACACACACTCGCAAAACCAACAGAGTCTGGGTATACCATCTAATTTCCACACACGTTCGCTCTTCTAATCACTTAACCACTGCAGCCAGCCACCCCATCTCCCTCCCACGCCCCCCCCAACCACCCCCACCCAACCCCTTCTAACTCCCTTGAGCATATTGATACAGTATGCAATGATGAAAAAAAAAATATTCACAGGAATCTGGTGCTTTATAGTGATCCAACACCTCCCGCCAAGCCATACTTCCCCCCTCTACTATAGGTCACCACACATCTGGCAAATTAAACGTTTACTTTAAAGCCTGGCTTTAATTATGCAAGTCTTTCATAATATGAAAGAGAGGGGGCAAAAAGACTAATAAAAATATACGCGCACATTTAATCTTGCAAATATGTGCGGCGTTACAGTTTTTGTTTATGGTAAACCACCTATGTGAACACCATTAAAGAGCTCGAGGCTGTGGTGGGAAACTGTTCTGAACATGAAAGCCGCTCATGATATGATATTGTTTGTTGTGAATGTGGGCGATCATTAGTCTCTGATCGCTAACACTACTGAACGCTTTGTCATGTCGATTTTTAATGGGCCACATAGTGGGGGGGTTGGGGGGGGTTGATGGGGTGCACCACAATACAGACAAAAGACAAACATGTCGAAAGAGACCTTGCACAAGGCCCTCTAAACATCCTGGGGATGAAAGGTAAACAGTGCAGCAATCACGGCAGCGTTCTGATGCTCCGTGCGTACGGAGTACGGAGACGCTAATGCGTAGCGCCACTAATCATTGACTGCCTCTGGGCTGTGATCGCTGACAAAATAACAAGTTAACGGGAACAGACAAGGTTTTCCCCCTTGCTGTGTGTTTTTGTGCGAGGGAGCGTGCGGACCATGTGGACCACACTGGATGTTTAGTCTGTGCGGAGACCTGTGATTTGGGCAAAGTCCACCAGCCTTGACAAACTGTATGCTTTTATTTCCCCTTAGGGGTGGAGAATGGAATGCTGTAAGTGCAACGTTCAGACAACAGCCGCTGCTGTACTAACAAACATCCATTGAAGTGTTCGACCCAACAGTGTCGATACAACGCTGGCGTTAAGGACGAAAGCAAGAAGGTCGCCCCCCCCCGACCCTCACCCGAATCCAGTCGTTGGCCTTCCTCTCGATGGCGCTCTGGGGTGCAGTGCTGAACAGACTCCTGAGACACTGCAAGAGAAGGGTGCTGCTCGCCTCTGCAGACACACAAGGAAGAAAAGAACACAAAAAAACGACATTACCAACAAAACCCTTTTTTTATAGCCAAAAACATTAACCATATGTAGAAAAATCATGATCAAGTTAGTATTATTGACCAAGAAAGTATCCCATGAAACAGTTTGTCAAAGGCCCCATATCATATAAATAAATGAACATATGAGTTGCTCTTACAGTACTGTTTATTGAGCAGGTGCAGATGTGTAAAATTGCTTTGGGGGCCAGGCGGAGAAGGGGAAGAGAAAGAGAAAGAGAAGGAGAGAGAGACAGAGAAGGGGGGAGAGAGAAAAAAGGGAGGGAGGGAAAGAGAGAGAGAGAGGGGGGCGCAAAGAGGCAAACAATAAATGGCCTCCAGCTCATCAGACCAGACCTCCTTAGGGGGTTTATGGGCATAGCAGTGTCTAAACAGCTCCAGCATCCATCCCCTGCAGGAACCCTTTCCCCCCCGTCTGCCAAATGGGAAACACACGCACACACACACACACACACACACATCGTTTAAGCAGAGACATCGTAAAAACTCACCGTCCGCCGTAACACACGGGATGCAGCAGAGCCGCCCAAGCAGCTGGCCAACGAAGGGATGGGTCTGTAGCGCATCCGCCGCCGAGGCCTGCAACACATCCACACACATGGAGCTCATGAGCGGCCCACTGGCTCAATCAGAAACAGCATCGTTACATTATATGTCCTTCAGTTGACGCCCCTAATCCAGACTGACTTACGGCGAATTAGGGAGTAGGGACAGTCAACCCCAGGAGCAATGTGTGGGGGGTTAGATGCCTTTTGCTCAAGGGTGCTATGCCATGCGTCCTCAGTCGTGGATGAGGGTGCAGGATTGCTGGTTATTCATTACCCCCGTCACCCACTGTTTTTCTACTAGGACACAAATCAAACCTGCAACCCTCTGATCCCCAGACCAACTCCTTAAACATTAAGGTCTGTTCACACCAAGAACTATAACGATAGTAGCAACTGTAACTACGGTGTGACGATATGAGCGTCCACACTGAAGAACGTCTTAATGCCAACATTGTTGCGATTTAACCAACTAACAGAGCGTGACGTTGTGTAAATTCTAAAGCTATCTGATCGCCCAATCTAATGTTTTTATAGTTCATGAAATCGCTCTAAGCTATATCGTTTAGCATGTCATATAGTTGATATGTGAACTGTGCCATGCACTAAGCTAAGAATGATTTTGACAAAGATATAGTTATAGTTGAAGTTATAGTCCTTGGTGTTAACGGGCCTTTAGGCTACAGCTAAGGAATTTTCATCAACTTCAGTGAGATGACATCTGATGGCCCACAGTGCTACCTCACTCACACAACGCCACAATCCAGCCGTTACAGGGCTAAGTCAAAAATGTTGTCCTCTGTGACTTCAAGATACAGAACTTTAATTTTAAATGACACGCCAAGTTATTAGTCATTAGATCAAGTTAAATTTCACTTTAAACTTTGCCTGTCATTGAAATTATGTCCCTTGTTTTTGTGATTTCAATCATATCCTATGTGCGGCACTGAATTTAAACACATGTAGAACGAATGAACAAATGTGATACTAATCAACTGACAAACAATATGAACGTTGAATTTAAGTGCTGGTCTCCATGTTCAAAACAGATGGCAAGTGGGTGGCAACGCAGCAAAGGAAAAAAAAAAAACAGAACCTCAAACTCAGAACTGCACTTATTTGCTTGCATGAAGCAAGACTACAATTTGAGGGCAAACACGGCTGGTTTGTAATTTATTTCTTCTTCTTCTTCTTTTTCTTCTTCTTTTCTCTTTCTTTCCTTCTTGTGCCTGAGTTTGCGCATGGACTGGTTTGACCTCTCCCTCTGCTCTGTCGAGGGTGCCACCCACTGTTAATATGGTTGCCTCCTGTTGGTGCATTGTGATGGGGGTATGTGCTGGAAAAAAAAATCAGGACAGAGCTCCCTCTCATTGACACTGGAGGTGTATAGAGAGCAAAGAGTGCCACAAAATAGAGAGAGTTAATCACAAAGAGAGAGAGAGCGAGAGAAAGAGAAACAGAAACAGAGAGGGAGAGAGAAAGATAAAGAAAAAGGGTGGGAGAGAGAGAGAGAGAGGGAGAGAGAGGGAGTGTGAAAAGGGGAGCGAGCCCCATTCCGTGTGACAACCCACGAATAAAGACCTTCTTTCAAGGTGAACGCTGTTGGTGGGAAGCCTGATGTTTTCTCTCTTTTTTTCCCCCCTCTCCCTCTCCTTCTTTTTTTTTACACTGAACCTTCAGAGAAAGCCCTCCGTCCAGCCCCCTACTTCTGACTCGTCCAAATTCGCAACACTTGGGGCATGGATACATTAGGTTAACGCTGCCTGTCCCTGGGCGGCTATTAGCCCCGGTAACTCAACACTGTTGCCAATGTGTCCTGCTTTTTCCACTGCACAGAACGGCTACTGTTAAGCAGACGCCAGGAGCTTGGAGCATTTTATCCCGAGGACATCCAGGCTACAGAATTCTCACTGAATCGTGTGCATGCATGTAGACACGCACATACTCACACTCGCACTCGCACACACACACTTACACAGGCAACACACGCAACAGCGCGTTCCCACAGCTAAATTTCGGGATGCGATTTCTTAAGAAAACCTCTCCATGATTAGTGTTTTTAGAGAACCAATGGCCGCCACATTGCAAATCAACAGGGTGTGAACTGGAATGAGCAAGGGGAAAGAACATGCCCATGTAGTTTAAATAAATAGGAAAGTAAGATGTCTTTTTTGTCAGAATACCATCTATTTTACCTCTTTGACAATGTACAGCATTGGGAGAAGCACTACCATCTAGTTGAGACTTAATGGCAAGGTTAGCTATAAGTTTTGTTTTACCCATAATGCTCTATACTCCATTATTATTCTAATGAATTCTGTGCAAGCTGGCAAGCTCTGAAAATAAAGAATGAATAAACAGGGGAAAAATGTGTTTTTCTTTCCCCGGCAATCCCTCCACCAGGAAATAATTTAAAAGAAAAGTAAATAAATTAACCAACCACTGATTCCAAGGATGCTGGATACAGTCTTGTAATTGACGTGCTGTCTTTATGCTTTGCATTCGCCCCTTTCAACTGTATTACATCTTCTTGTCTGGATAGCATCTTTTTAGTCATGGTGGTGTCATGGTGGCTCTAACTCTTGTTTGCTGCAACCGGCAGTTTGCAACAGGAATTCACCGTTAACCGCTCCTCATCACTTTCTCAGCTGCCCCAAAACATATTTCCAGTACATTTTCACTGGTTAACATGAGACATCCAAGTTGAATGGGCACATGGCACCTTAAGTAGCTCTGGCCACAAAATCTGCTCTGGTTAGGTCTTTTCTACCCATGCTGTGATGAGATATAAGCGTGACCAGCGTTTTATCATCGTGAGAACTACAGAGTGCACCTCTAGACGACCAAGAGCCAGATTGAGATGTTGGTTTCGCTTGTTGTTTCAACGTGACCCAGCACATTTGAAAATGCCAAGCCACACTGCCGAGGTGTGCAGGCTCTCATGATGAACTTCTGGGTGCACCAAGCTCCCTTCTCAGTCTTCACACATTGAAGCGATTCCCGATCACATCTCTGCTGGATCACAGTTCGGTTATGGACATAAATCTGGCCTGGGTTTTGACCGTTTCCAATTACACTTCCAGAGGCATGCCGTTTCTCTTGTTGAAATTAGTGTTGCCCTGCCTCTGTAGCCCTCGCTTCCTTTTGCTGTGCGTGCCTTCTTCACTCTTTTCTCTTCTCGCCGTGGCTCTGCGCTCTTTTGGAGAGCATCTACTGTAAGCAGAGATGTGGTCTTCCAAATGGCAGCTCTGTGCTTCAAAGTGACATTACAGGTGTAGCGGAGTGAATTTTATTACTTAGGAGAAACAAAATGCATTTCACTTGCAACCTGTGCAGTTCTTCTTCTATTGTAATAATGTAATCAGAAAAATCAATGCGTGAACACGGTATATAGTTGCCGTGTCCCCAGAGATGAGTTTTCATTTGACTCTTCCAACTACTGAAGTAAAACTGGAAAAGGTCACAAAAGTACCTAATCTAATATCATAGTCTTATATCAAATAAAGCATCAACTCAGAGGAGGTATCCGCTTTCTTCAACGGAAGAAAGAAAGAACAAAAAAAGAAAGAAAAGAAAGTAAGAAAGATCCAAGGTGATGAGGCCGCAATAAAGGTTGATGTAATGGCTGCTACGTGAACAGACAGACAGACGTTGTAGATAAAGCCTACAGAGAGTTCATGATTGTGAAGTGTGATTTTGCAAAACATGCAGGTAGTGGGTTGAGTCGGGGCTCACATGAGGACACAGAGAGAGAGAGAGTGAGAGTGAAAGAGAGAAGGCTGCCCCAAGGCTACGAGTCAAGAGCATGCAAGAGGGTGGGGAACAGCTCTTACTGACTGGGAAAATGCACTCTCAACTTTGTCAATCAAAGACAACCGCACCATTTCCAAGTCAGTAATTCAAATATAATTGACAGCAATTCAGCTATAGGTACAACTGTACTATAATCAACTCCTAAAGCTTTTGAAAAGGGTGAGATGAGAGAAAGAAAAACAGATGGTTCTGAACGTTAGGCAGACATTTACAAGAAGCACAAGGATTTACGTCCAGATGTAAAACTCCTCTCTCATTAGCTCGCCGTGTGCATAAACGCTCTATGACACAACAACTGCCAGTCTAAGTGCCTTATTGCATCTCGTGTGTCAAACGCCAACCAAATGGAAACGATTGGACGTCAAAAGGGAGGGAGACAGGAAAAAGGCCCCGGATGAGGACTTAATAGGGAGCTGAAAGGATGGATAGAAAACATGGATGAAGTTCAAGACAACAAGACCGTGATGGAGAAGGAGATGAAGGACGTAACAGCTGTGGGAAAGACAGACATGAAAATGAGATGGCTCTGAGGGCTAAAGACAATCACGCACAAGAAGAAGAGGAAGACGAGGAGAGGAGGAGAGGAAGGAGGAGGAGGAGGAAGAATTGAAATGGAGGGATGGAAAAATTACATATGAGCATGCAGCACTTTTAAGTTAGTTATAAGTTCTTCAACACTAGAAAAGCGCTTGGTGAGTGAAAGTGCTTTCCCAGAAGTACTAATGACAAAAAGACCTCAAGAAGAAAAACAATGCAATGGCACGCAAAATTAAATCACATGCTTTTAAATGCATTTAATCACTAACCACTGACAATGCATTTGTCATAATATATGACAACATATGAATTCAGACTAAAAAAAAGTAACTAATCTTGTGTTGTATCAAGCTTTTACATAATTCTAAAAAAGGAACAAACAAGCCCAATCCTAGACTTGCCCCAAGAAAGGCCAAGATCGACTAAAGAAGGTTAGATGACCACCTAGATGAAAACATGAGGTTTTCCTCAATATGTTTCCTCAGACCTCTTTCTACTCTCCTCTGTTCTTTTGCCCAGGAAATTGTTCAAAGCTTCAAGACATCAAGGTTAGAAGAACTGGTATGTCCTTTGCAGAGGTTTTGTCTGTGACAAATCTGTTCTGTGGAAACCTTTAAAAACACCACCCACACATAACATCACACTTTTTAACATGACGTTTCTGCAACTAAGGACATTTCATTTTATTATGTGTGATGATCTTGATTTTTTCCATCTTAAAACAGTTTTTCTTGCATGCTTCAAGAGAGCAGGGGCTGAAGAATGAGGAAAGGACAGAAGTAAAGACAGAAGGATGAACAAATGAAGCAATGAGATGCACCCAGTACCACTGGTGCACCAGTAAAGAGAGTAGAAGAGGAGAGCCCTCTGGTCATGAGGTGGCCAACAGGTAGAAAGAGACGAGAATAATAATAATAATAATAATAATAATAATAATAATCTGTATTTGTATAGCACAACTCATACAAGATGTGGCTCAAAGTACTTCAACAGCTTGGCAGGAAAACACAAGGCAGCATTTGTTGCATCTTGGTAGTGCCAGGAAAGAGAAAGTTCATTCGGGCATTAAGAAAACCTACCAAACTACAGCCAGACTAGCGCTGCCATAGTATGTTCTATTTTGTACTTTGCTACATTACTCTGTCAGGCAACTCTCCTATGGCTGCGGCTTTCCTCAACCAACCAAGTTTCCAATCAGCAGTGGATGGTTGAGGGCATGTCTGCTATTGTTTAGAAAATAAATAAAAGATGACATATGTGATGTAATGTTAGCGACATATAAATGACAACACAGTATTACACACAGATCTCCTGTCATAAACCTGTAACTTAACATGGTGTGTGCCCTATGCAAAAGAACAACTGTGCTACAAAAGGAACTAAACTAACAGTAGTCCAGTGATAACAGATTTGCAGCCTGCAAGTGTCCACTTGAATATGTCCGTAGTTATCCAACTAAAAGTGATGAAGACATTATGGAAAAATCTGCAGACATTTCCAGACCATTTAGAGTAGCAAAAGTCAAGTTGAGATGGAGTTACTAGTAAGTGATGATAATGAATGTCCTATCTTGAGGTCATGACCTCTGTATCGTCGCTGACTCTATGAGGTAATATAATTGTTAATGTCTCATGAAGACCACTGAAGACTCAGTTATGGGAATCAAATTTTGTTTAGAAACAGATTACTCAACATGTTTTCCTGCTCGACGAAAGTTTCGGACCACCCACAGTACCAGTGTTTTGCTTTGATTTATCAAAGCATAGCGTTTGTTTGTGCATAAAACATTACTCAACATTAAAACGAGTACAAATAAAGATTAATACATTAAAAAAAGTCTTTTTAAAACAAGCCAGCGGTTTGTGTGGCCTCGCTCAGAATGCAAAAAGCTGTTCCTGTTGGTATGGTGCTGTGTAATTCTTTCAAAGTAGTCGTGTGGTAAATTCTTCCATGCCTCTTGCAGGATGTGCCATAACCAATGCTCCCTCCCTCCATCTCTCCCTCCTTCCCTCCCGCTCTGTTTTCTGTTCCTTTCCCCGTCCAAGCGATCCCACACAGCTTCAATTATACTGAGGTCAGGGCTCTGAGGTAGCCTGTCTAATACTGTAAATGCCCCGTCGGAGGTCTTCTGCTCCATGTAAGTTATGAATTTATGGATGTATTTGCACAGTGTTTGGCCGTACTATGCTTGCCATTACTGCCAATTGTTTTTTAAAAAGTTATAACCCCATCTATGCGTCTCGTATATAACACATTATATAAAGTATTATAGTATATTACATTGCCCACTCTGACCCTGACAAGAACCATTCTCTAACTAAAATAGTTAAAACATCATCTCATATCATGGCAGCTATATTCTACAAATCTAACAAGACAAGTAGTAATTTAGAAACTTGCAAAAACAAGAAATTCTTGCAATCCTTTGATGTGGTAACTGCGTCTACAAAGCATCCATGCAGCCTCTCCCCAACCATCGAAGTATCTGGGGCACAGTAAAACACGTGTAGCAGCTAGGCATTACACAGATGACCTGTTCAAGATGTACACCCACTAGTTTGTCCACACGATAGGTTGTTGTTCTCTCCTCAGCTGGAAACATAACCACGCGTGCTTGTCCTCTATCTTTCCTCTGGTTTTCCCTCCCTGTCATCGACCCTCTCTTCTCCTGGGCCTCTGTTCATGTGATGACACCCCTTCAGTACAAGGTTTCTTGCTTAGTTTCAGTCATGTGTGGGACACTTTCTGAACTTGCTTTAATGTAGCTTGAACAGCCGCGGCTTGATACCGCTCTCTAAGGCTGTTGATGCGCAGATGTCAACACATAAGTGGCCACTGAAATCCACTTATTCTTCCTCAGGCAACTACCTCTCTCCACCTTCCTCCTGTTATTGCCCTTCATGACCACAAACTTTAGTTCAGAACACTCTTTACTTATTCCAATTTTCCATTCAAAAGTCAAATTTACTTAGATGTTTTTCATTACCAGCAAATTAAAAAAAAAAACAATGCAAAGTTCAAAACAAGAAAAATAAAATCATTGTCATAACAACAAACTTATTAGAACATGGCAAACAAGTGTGAGGGCTACCTACCTTTGCTATATGCTAGCATAGCGATCTCAGTAAAGCACTAATTAATGGTCTGTACTTATTAATACATTACTTACCCCCCCCCCCCCCCAAAAAAAAGACAGATTAACAGATGACTACTGTTGTTTATAAATGTGTAAAAATGTATAAACCAAAAAAATCATTATCTGTCTTGTTCAACACATTTCCATTCATTAATATTGCTAATACTAAGCCATCACATGCTGCTATACCTGTTTGTAATGGAAATGGCAGCTATGATTATAAAAATGTGCAATGATACCCCAAACTTCCTCCTCACCACTACACAGTAAGTGCTTAGTATGCAGCTTGAGACCTTTCAAACCTTTTGGATGTTTAGAAACTACAACTAGTAGCAAGGATTTATGTGCAGCATCATTTTGGCAAAAACAAGTTTCATATTTTTGGCTCTTGTAAAGTAACCAAGCTATGTATGCATTTGATACTTTGTGCATACACCGCTGGTCTTTTACCAACTGAAAAAAAAAAAGATGACCATACCAATTGGGTAAACACCATAAGGTAGATTTAAGTGCAAATATTTTCAGGGTATGACCGCCGACTTCTACTTATTTTTTGTATCAAAATATGCTAGCAATTATGCAGTCTTAACATACTCAGTGTGTCCAGACTATACTCCTTAATTCAGGCTTATGAAGTGACCTTAAACTATGACTGCACTGACAGCACTCACTTCAATAGCCATACATTTATGATGGATGATGTCAGTCCAACAAAATGCTATTGAAATCTTGGGCACTACACCCTAGAAGATGCAGTCTACAGTCAAATCAAACCCTGCGAATGATACAATATATTACAACTGCAAACACCTGCAATAATTGGTCTGTTCACAGGAGAAGCTCAGAGTGAGGCTACATATGTGTGAGCGTACCGCCAGCTGCAGCGCTCCCAGGACCTCCTGCAGGAAGCCCCTCAGCTTCTCCAGGTGTCTACAGGCATCCAGCTGGGCTGAGGGCGTGGTGGCGTCACTCCACTCACAAGCCTTGCCCATCCAGAACTGGACCAGGGGTTTGGGGAAAGGCTCCATCTTGTCACATGATGCCATCCGACCGATCTACAGCAAGAGATACAGGACAAAGGCACAGGTTCATTTAAAGACAGGAAGAGGTCCATCTACCCCTTCTAAATACAACTGAAGATACAGGACAGACCAATCAGATGAAGCTAAATTGAGAGTTGTTTGTTTGTACCCACATACCTTTAGGCTATTAGAAATAAAATGAGCCTAGGGACAACAGTGAAATTTGTATCAAATCAGCCTGTGGTACAGAGGGAAATTGGTGTGAAGGCGCTCTAGAATCATGGTAACAATATGTTCCCATGTTGTCTCATTGTCATAAAGATGCAGTAAAGATGCAGTGTTCTCCCACATCGTTTCCCATGGAGCCCCTTTAGTGTACGAGCGACTAAAAACAACAACGGATATTGATGTAAAAAGGAAAGAATGCTGCGATGTCGTCATAAGTCATCTCACAGCGAAACTCTTTTTGCAAAGGAGTCCATCTCCTGAAACTACAGGGAGCAAGGACGTCGAGAAGAGAAGAGCCCCCCCAAAAAACAATGAACTGTGCGAAGCCTCCGAAGTGACAGGGGCCATAATCAAAGAAATTGCTCTTGGCCTGAGCAGGGGCCTCTAAATTTGTCATCGCCCCCACGTTTTTTATTGGAGTGGCCGTAAAACAGAAGCAGGTCATTTATGTGTGCGGAGCAGCAAACGTGGGCAAATGCGGGACACAAAAAAATGCCGGCGCAGAGCGGACCTCATGCTGAACTGCTGGCAACCTCTGGTGACGTACAGCCCCAAAGTATTTCTGACAATTTAACAGCCCCAGCGAGGGCGATGATGGCACCAAACAACAAACTACTCCCTCCAAACCACCACCACCCACCACTAATCCTCCACCACCACACTGCATTTCCCTCACATCTCTATGGGGTGATGGAGGTGGGGGGGGTGATGGAGTGGTGGTGGGAGGTGTCCTACCGGGAAGCAAACGGTTTTCTTCCATCCCCACCTAATGACTGACAGTCAGTCAGAGCAGCGCAGCTGAGGACAGATATAGGGGGCTCGGGAGTGGGAGTGGGAGTCGGGGCCTAATTGTTCTTCTGCCTCCTTAATGACATGTCTGTGAGCAACACAACAGGCCTGTGTTTTTATAAGCACCTCGTAACGCGCCAGGTTGTTTAATGTCTTGCCATGTCCCCTACTGCAACAGCGCTGTGGGTCATGCAGTGTAAATCTATAATTACCTTTAGCCTGTCTGTCTTTCTTTATTTATCTTTAACCCAGCTAAATTGTTAACAAATGCTCGTTATTAGCCGTCGAAAGGTGGAACCTAGGTGAAGGTTGCTAGCATACAAAGCTCTGTCAGACTGGGCACTTCAAGGTCCAAAAATGATTTATTGGTAACACAGCAACCATCTTTAATTTAGCACAACCGTGTAGCCCATCATAACAATGTAATCTCTTGAGGACTACTATTTGGAATTGTAAAGGCAATCATTACAGATGGTTTCAAGTAAGACTGTCTCAGGCTGTATCAACATCACAAAATGATGATGGTATAGCCATGTGAAGCTACTTCTTGAAACTTATAAGGGTAAATCTATACACAACTGGTCTGTTAACAATTACATTAAGAGAATAGATCATTTGACTGACCGGATATTGAAGACAGTTCTACAATTAGCTTGTCAAAGTTATGACTTGCTCCAAAAAAATCATACCATGGCAACAATGTGCAAAATGGTTTACAATAGGAAATGCAAACTGAAACAAACAAACAAACATCTAGAAATAAAGAGAAAAACCATGAACTGCTTTTATTTATTAATGATTAACTTAGTATTTGGTTACAACTTTAAAATGCTTTTATGCCTAAGTGAGGATCTTTAAAATCTCATAAGCTGCCTTCCTAAATAATGGTCGCCTGTGCCATTTTCATCACTAACATGGATAGGGACGGTCCTGGCCGTTGTCCATACATCTCAAAAATATAATCCTCCAGTACAACTTCACAGTCATATTGACTGTGTGAGTTCAAATGGCATATTTTGTCAATTGAGTCATTATTACAGCCCACCACAAGACCACATGTATCGCCAGCAGGTGTCGACATTGAATATTGTGATAGTGGTCTTGCCTCAGTTGGAGCTGTGGCTGACAAGAGGCTGAATAGGTCACTAATATTTATAAAGACTCCCGACTGGCATTTGCTTACACAAAACAAGACAAAGATATTATCTTATAGGTAACCATTGTTTATTTTGCAACGCCAGACAGTCGTCGTGTGAACACTTTTGATTCTCGAACCAACTTACAGCACAGGCTAGCATTTGTAGCTGGTCGGATAGCTAATAGTTTCTTAGCACAGCCTTTCATTCACTGGGCAGCTTTAGCAGTGGGCTAAGTTTAAGCTAAGTTAGCTTGCAAGCGACACGTGATTTTAAAGCTGTGTCATCCTGAAAAACTACAACGCTACGAGCAACATGACATGTAACTTAATTTATACCATCGTGAAAATAGACCTCGCATAGCGCATATGGTTCCTGCGTAACGCCACGAAAGACTAACCTGCTGTATGGTCGATATCAACAGTAAGTGAAATTTCCCTCCACCACACAGAAACCGGATGTTGTTTTATTCTCCCCTCTCCTCTGTTGGTTGTGATCACAGTGGGAGGAGTTTAGGATTAGGTAGCGTAGCGAGCCTCTCCTCTGGACTCTCCTCTGCCTCTCTTTGGCGCTTCCATCAGCCAAGTAAAAAAAAATACCATACTAAATACCAAATAAGTTGTAAAAGGTTTAAAACTCACTCTCTTTTTCTCTCTCTTTCTCTGAGTCTATAAACGTTCTGTTTAGACAGTCTACAATGCAGGATGAGGATCTCTTGTGATGCCACAGGTTACAGGAGAGGCTAAAGATAAAATGCATCTGACAACATTACATTGTGTGACAAGCAATCACAGTATGAAACCCTACTGAAACACACACACACACACACACACACACATCAACAGTATACTTTGCTGAACAGTGAAAAGTTGCATATCAACTCAGTGCTAGGTAATGTACATGTGAGGCCCTGTTTTTTTTCTTTTTAGTTTAATTACTTTCAGAGTTATTTATACTTGTCTGTCCTGTGCTGTTAAAGGATATATCAAGATCATAAGCATTGTATTGTTATTGTCAGAGACCTGAGATCAAGGCGGAGAAGTTGTTATTGTGGCTTTAGTACTTGATTGTGGACAGATATCTCATGAAAATCTATTTTGTACTTTGACTGCATTTTTCTGTGGAGTATGCATTTCACCAGCGTACTGTTCACCTTCCAGTTTATTTATGGCTTATTCCGTGTAATTTTTCAGAACTTTTGAAAGCGAGAGAATGTCTCTGTGATAATCTCACAACTGGGCAAGACGTGGTTCTCTGACGTGGTCTCATCTAAATGAGATCTCTTCAGTAGTGCACCAGGCTCGAGGTGTTTGGTTATTTTGTGCATGATAATAAGCTCAGATCGCCACTGGCCTCAGAATGACCCAGCTGAGACTACTATTGACTCTATGAGAGATAACATTGACCTTATCGTGTGCGTGTGGACTCCAATAAGTTGCTTCACAAGCACTCAGTGTTCACTGTAGTTAGTAGTCGTACAGCTGTAGAAAGTGAAGATCCCTACACATCTCATGACCCATCTGTTAAGAGTCCCTTTACATATCTGTAATGTCCACAACTTGTTTACATATGAGTACATTTAAGTCTTTTTTTAATATGTGTTTTGCAACTGGATCAGAAGATATGGTATTGCAAAAAAAATACTGCGTAGACATGCAACTGCCATTATTGCATAAGGGAGAGAAGCCAACTAACAAGGCTGATGGCAGGCAAAGGATGACGGATCATGTTACTACAATAATAAAGATTAAGTTTGGTTGACATAAAGTAGTCCCTGTTTATTCAGTCTTGCACGTTATGTTGTTTCAGACATTTAACCCACTTACGAAATACTTGCACGGAAAGATATTAAGAATATCAGTAGGCTGCTAACATGAAAAAGCTTTTTCAACCTTCTCCATCACTCACTTGTGAATGAGTTTTATGAACCAGGCACAGCCAGGCATAGTTGTTATCACACACAAGATAACAATATTTGTGTCACTGCTTCCAACTCCTACTTCTAAAGGGCATTACATGAGACACTGGGTCAGAACCCATGTGTTCACTCATTCAATATATAGTGTACTGTGTAAGGAACAAAAAGATTTAACTCACACGGTAGTGCACTATATCGGACACGTTTGGGTATCCAGCGTATTACCACTGAAAAGACCATCCAGCAGCAGAGGAAACAAGATGGCAACCGCTACTCATGCGTGATTTGGACTGTGACACCAGTGTGATTTGTGACATCTATAGACAATTGAATATGGCTAATTTCTCACCCCAGGTGTTGTCAAAGCTCTATCTAAAGCATTGGGGCTGTTTTGGTTAGCGTGGTCAGCTGGAACAGAGACCCCTTGTGTGTAGATTGAAAAGAGAGTCTTTCCATTGGCTCCCATGTGGCCGAATGCTGTGCTGTTGTACTGATGCGATCTACTCTGCTGAACAGTCTGTTTGAGTTGGTCTCGCAGACATGGTTTTTGAGCCTTTCCCCTGGGCCACTCGACACAAGGTGTTAGCTCGAGCTGAAAAACCCAGCAACATTCCCTCTCGCTCTTCTCCTTGCCAGCCGACTGGCAGGTCCAACGCTCACCAGAGAAGACACAGCAGGCAGAGGGGCTCTGTTACCCCTTAGGATTTGTTTTTAGAGTCACCAGAGAATCTGGTGGGCAAAGTTGGGAGTTGGGATTGTATGGAAAGCAGCGCCATCCCAGGGCCCCAGAGTAAAGCGGTAAGGGGATCTATTAAAAGTGCATAGTGGTGATATTTATCATTAGGGCAGTGGCCCTCTCTTTCTCTTTCTCTTTCTCTTTCTCTCTCTCTCTCTCTCTCTCTCTCTCTCTCTCTCTCTCTCTCTCTCTCTCTCTCTCTCTCTCCCTTGGCGTGCTTCCACCGAGGAGCCCCACAGTCGTTTATAACTAAAAGCTTTGTCTGATGAGAAATCTACACCACTCTGCCTCTCGCACGCCCACATTTATGCCCCATTGAGGGATGCCAGTAGTGTACGTCTAAGTGGAGACAGCTGTGTGTGTCTCTGTCTAATTAGCAACATGGAGGATTAGGGGTACTGTATGGATTAATATGGAAAACTCTTGTTGTGTGGAGAATCTGCTTCGCGGAGTATTAAGGGTAGTCATCACGCTCAGTTTACCAAATCCAAACATGGATGTTTGGTGTCAAGTCAAACTTAGGTCCTGCATGCAGCTTTCATATTAAGGGGGCTACATTTTAAGGCGATTTTAGCTTCATCGTAAGTACATACATTCATTTCATTGTAAGAGTATTTGTAGCTGACTTGGTATGTCAAACATAATATATGAACATTTTTTATGTTTATATGTACTTGTCTCTCCCTTGTTCAGTATGCCAAAAACTTGACTTAAAACAGACAGCCTTTCAGAGACAAATACAGGCACATGTTTAAAATGTTTATGTATGTGACAATCATATTGTGATAAACCCATGAGCACATATGAAATATATTCAGAATTGTCTTTTATATTTCAAATACAATGGAGCACACTGAGCTTTTCCCTATGGGAACTAATGGTGTGAATACAGTGAAGCATATGGTGCAATAAATTAGGCAATTTTGCTGCAAGTTTGACCCAAAAAGAGCATGTATATTTAATTTGCTTGGCACTTTTAATAAAGGCCGCCTTATAAAAATGCTTTATAGTTATCCAAACCCGAATGCCCCCAAGGCCCAACAAACATGCCGAAGAGCACCTTAGAGGGCAGATGCAACCAAGTGTGTGTTGAATCTGAGACACACACACACACACACTCACACACACACACACACAAATAACGCACATGTTGTACCCCTAGGGACCCCAAAAAGTTAGGCCCCTAGAGCTGGTCCTCATTACTGTTCCCTTTCTCCAGTGCCAGAGTCAATAAGAGAGCAGAGATGCTGGAAAAAATCACCCTCCATTTGTGAATGGGTAGAACATTAACAAATTCCAAAGTGTTTACAAACACACGGGGCCTCCTCCTCGTCACTCTCTTCCTGAGCCTTGCATTTCTTGAGTGCGCTTCGGAGAGAGAGAGAGAGAGAGAGAGAGAGAGAGAGAGAGAGAGAGAGAGAGAGAGAAAGAGCCCCAGCCGTGGGCCCCAAACACAGAGAGAGGGGGGAGCCTGGTCCCTTCGTATAACAAACACACAGGCCCCACTCGCGTGAAATCAGATGCCGTAATTTTGTTTGGATTAGCAGAATATTGTGTTCACGCAACACTCCCAAATACACATGAAAGCATTTAACTTTTTTTTTTTTTAAACTCCCTCTCTTGCTCTCTCTCTCTCCATCTTGTTGTATCCCCCCCCCCCCTCCTTTGCTTTAGATGACGCATATGTTTCCATACGTTTTCCTTGTTTGCTGGGGAAGGCAAACAGTTCTACTTTAAACAAAAGAACGGGTCTGTTCCGTCAGGCAGGAGGACAACGATGATCCTCTAGAAGGGGAAAGAAAGAAAAAAAAAGTCCACACCGTTCCCAAACGCAGGTTTGTCATCTTCACAATAAACATGTGTACATCACCCTAATGGAAACATGTGTCAACTATCCAAATAGGTCTGGCATGTGGTTTGACTCGCGCTCACAGGAGGGAGGAAGAAAAACAGGCCGCAGCAGCCCAGCGCTGTGTGTGTGTGCGTGTGTGTGTGTGTGTGTGTGTGTGTGTGTGTGTGTGTGTGTGTGTGTGTGTGTGCCTGTGCGTGCGTGTGTGTGTGTGTGTGTGTGTGTGTGTGTGTGTGTGTGACTGTGTGGGTGAGTGGGTGTGTGTGTGTGTGTAGGCATCACAGGAGACCGTCGGCCTTGGCCCTTCTCTCCTCACAATCACTGGAGCTGAAATGTAAATAACGGTCTCGTTTACACTCCCGGCAAAATAAATGATGCGAGAGGAAATCGGGGTAAACAACATCAGTCAAAATAATCACTCTCATGCCGCGATCGCATTTGGTTGGATTTTTCCCTGTGTACTTCAACAAGCCAAAATGTTGCCCTTAATTATAACAAAATGGATGATGAATGGCATTTATGTAAGCCACGCAGTGTCTTTCAAGACCTCTCAGGCAGTTGCAAAAGGTTGCAGCCAAAAAGTTTGAAGCCAGGCAAGATGTGAGGCACGTTGTAGGATGTGCAAATCTTTACAAGAAGGGGCCAGAGAAATTGTAAGGCACTTAAAAAGTCCAACATATGGATGCTATTTTTAGGTCATACTGACTTTCAAAATGTGAATGCTGCTGCAGAGCCCTATTAGAGCAAGGCACTGCACGCAAACACAATTATAAAGTCTTATCGCAAGATGAAAGGGGTGGCGGCCAAAGGCAAGTGCTATTTTTTCCCCTCATACTGTATGTCATGGGCACAATAGAAGCACTGTAGCGTGAATGGGAAAGATTATGGGTGTGAAGACCAAATCCAGTTTTCTATACCAATTACATTTCTTTTTTTTACAGAGATTGGACATTTATGCTGTTGCCAAGAAGTGGAAAGAGTAACAAAATTTTAACCTGCATCTGCCAAGAGGTCCAGCACAGTGAACATTAGGTGATGTAATATTTGTAATAGGAACATATACGATTATTTAAAACGTACAGGTACTAAACTTAAACCATTGATTGAATTTAAAACCACCATGAAACACCAATAGTATAAATACGAGGCAAAAAAGTTATGAAGATTTTTAGACACATGGCACAAATTGAGTAACTAAGCAAAACATGTCAACATATGAATTGTTTCACATCGGAGCTAAAGGTTGCAAGGCTGGGTAAAATCTTGGGCATTGTGTCAAAGAAAACATGTAACTTGGTCACACAAACCTGAGTGGCACTTTATTTGGATGTATCTATAGATCTATACACTTTCTATCCGTTGAAACTCTGTGCCTTGTTAAGCTTAGGGTCAGGAGTTGGGTTTGATTAAGGTGATAAGTCAGTAAACAATAAAACAATAAAAATTATATTTCAACAAATCATCTGTAATGTCTCTGTGAGTGGACTATCCACATAAAGTATTGCACAAACCTCCTATGATTCTTACACACACCTACACCCTGTGAGGAGACCCCAACTGTCACACATGGAGTGTAAGAAGAAGATTCTTGGCATGATTTATAATTGTATCAAACAGGGTGATTCTGCAACACTACTTGGCATGAAGAGAAATATTCTTGTTGAAAGCGCTATTCTCTGTCGTCATTCTGTGGACCTTCTTGGGGTTAAGGGCACAGCTAGAAATGTCTTATGAAAGAAAACGATTTTTAGCCCAGTTGTGTTTAATAATTTTATTAATACCCCATTGTTAACAAGATTGTATCTTGAATCAGCTGTAATGGGGCATTGTAAAGTTAAAAAAAAAAAAAACAGGAGAGAGAGAGAGGTCAGGAAGGCAGATAATCAGTGAGGAACTTATAAGCACCTCCTCCCAACAATCCTAAAGGAAACATTACAATTCAATTGAATTTGAATATTGACCCACATGCTTATCCTGGCTGGGTGCATTGGTAAACTAGGATGCATCTTAAATCCAAAATGTAAAAAATAAGGGAAAGAGAGACAGTTAGGAGAAGTTAGACAGACAATCAGTGAGGAATCATAGACATTTGATCAAGGCCTCAGTCCAAACAACCCCAAAAGAAACAGTCTAAGCCTTTCCTCTATCCTCACTGAGTGGAGGCGAGCACTTACGTAAAACTTGGAGGCAGATTTTCTAAATATTCTCTGCTTGGGTAACAGCAGCCTAAGCGTGCGGTCTGTCATTGTCTTGTTTTTCCAAGATGACACCCATCTGCAAATAGAGCAAACTCCAGTCTTCAGTGGATTGCTGTGGATGAAAGACATCTTTCTTTTGCTGCCGGATAGTAGCATTTCCTGTAAGTTAATCAGCCGTTTCATACCAGTGTTATGCTGATTGTTAGAAATGTAAAAGACACTAGGAAGTCACTGGTAGACTGGAAAAAGTTGTAATATTAAGGAAAACAGAAAATATGTTAAAGAATCCCCAGAACACCAGTTCAGAGGTCAGGCCTAGTTCTGCTAACCATGCATAGGGTACAAGTCAGTATGAGTCTTTCACACCTGAGTATAAGTAGTTTAACCAGGTAGGGTGATCCAGTTATATGTCAGACCAATATATATCCAGTTAAATGTCAGACCAATAGAAAACTTCAGGCTAACATCACCACAGTCACTGATTGGGGGATTAGTTTCAGCATTGGTGGTTCAAAGAACCGTCTTCTTCTTCCACTAGCTCTGAGTTCACAACTCACAACAGAGTTCATGACCGAGTGAGACCATACATCTGAACTTCATACATCTAAACGACATAGCGCATGACCTCTTGGCCTTTTTAAACAGAGATTGACACTGAATTACCAGAGCAGCCATGACGCTGACAGTTACTCAATTAGGTTTATGAGGATGGGTTGGCCCGTAGTTCTCTGAGAGTTGAGAATCTACACTTATTACTGTACATAAATGGGCAGTGTCTTAGTGTTAGCCTCATCATGCACATGAAAACAGAAGTCTGTTTGTCTTACAGTGCATACATTATGACCCTTATTATGCCAGGGGCATTGGTGACAGAAAACAGTGAGGCTTGTGTACAATACTTTGCAGCTCAAAAACAAACCCAGAGGCCTCCTTATGACTCCCAGCCAGATGCCTGAAGCGTTGAGAGCCCCACCCTTTCCCCAAGCATTCTTGAATGCTATGTGCCTATACCATTGCTATCAATCTGCATAAAAAAGATGCACATAATTTATTGGATTCTGAATCACTATGCTTGTAGGGAGCCATGCCTTCTCTCGCCACAGAGTTGACGACGAGTTCAAAACCCCTGCCATTCATTTCCCTGTCTCAAAGGGCATCCATGTTGTCATAACTGCTCACACAGATGGCGTATGGCTGTATTATATTACATATTTACACTCTCAACTGCCATGTGTCTATGTTTTGCAACAGGCAAATGCAATTTGATTGTGCAAGGGAAACATTGGTAGCATAACATAACATTATGGAAGGTTAACAGTTTTTAATATTTGTGTCAGTACAATCACCAAGCACAGTTTTGATACGTTCGATGGAGGGACACAAAAGCAAGTTTAGGATTGATAGCTGAAACAATCGCTTAATGTAATAAAAGCAGAAACAGGATCGCTTAATCTTTTTAATCTGATTTGCAGTCAAAATCTACTTAATTCTATATAATATAGAGAATCCTATCAGTAACTTTAAATATCAATATTGAATCATTCTCCACAGCCTACCTGACAACCTACAGTGTGGCCCATAGCCCACCACACAGGCTAGAGGGCCCTGCTGATTGGATAACAAGCTATAGATTATGACTTTATGGGTAGTAAAAAATAATTATGCAGGGCACAGTGACCTAAAGGGGGCCGCGGGCATTACTGCTCTGATAGGGCCCGAATAAGGGGCACAGCGGAACACACTTGACAAATGTTCTTGGCCACCGCCATCCATGCGGTTCAGTGAAGGGGGTGAGCCCAACTCTGCTCCCATCAGGACGTTCTCAAGGCCATGTGCCTTTTTTCATTACTCCGAACAGTCCAGCTGTATTGTAACTACAACCAATTTCCTTGCAGTCCATAAAGCTGTCAATCACAGGCGTACGGGAGAGAGGGCTAACCGGGGAGGGGAGGAGTGGAGCAGAGTGGAGGCCATGGCAGGGCTTGGGTTTGGAGGGGGTGGAGGTGGAGTGAGGTGGGGGGTGGCGGAGGGGAGGGGAGGGATGCGGCCTGGTGTTCTAATGTGTGACCAGATGTCAGCAAGTTTCAAATCTTGGGGGGCAATGTTATGTAGCCTTGCCTTTTGAGACGTGTATTAATTCTGTTAAACTGTTTCCACTTTGGTATTCATCTGCTTTAGGTTTGCACCATCAAAAATAGATAATGCGACATCAAATACATCTTTTTATGCACGCATATTGGGAAGCATGTGTGGAACAAACCTGTGTACCCCCACCTCACCCCGCCCCCACCCTGCCCCCAACCCCCTCCTTACAAAAAGAGAAAGAAATCAAGTCCAGTCAGACATTTTTTTTTCTTTAAATTTATTTATTAAAGTTATAGACAAAGAGACAAATAAGTTATAGTGTTCTTTTATTTGTTAGAATTCTATCAGTGTTTGAACATTATTATTTAGAGAGCTAGTACGATGTTTCTACTTTCATGGCTAGCCTTTCCCAAACCAAAGAACCAGCTGCAAGAGTGTAACACTCTCCTATAGTAATACTGTGGGGGACTTTTTGTTTGTCTGAGAACAAGTTAGCAATGAAAGTGTGCCTGTACCTTTTAATGTATTTCTCTTGTTATGTTTCCACAAAAAATTGGTAGCATTACATATAAACTCTTTAAAAATATACTTTTGTCAAATAACTTGACAACTACTATGTACACTACAAAAATAAATTTTCATATAAATAAATTATATGGCATACATTTATCTTTGTAACCGAAAACAACATACATCCACTCCGAGTGAGGAAAATGGCAGTCTGCAAAACCATTGATTAATTATCCTTTTTTAAACAAAAAAGTCCTCTAAGAGCTATGACAAATCGATGATGTAAAATGTTATATACTCTTTTTTTCCTATTTAACATTAGTAAGCACTTTATACAGATCAAAAATCCATTAATGTAAAAACAAAAACTGTAATAGTGTTTTTAAACATAAAAATCCCTGCATTTGTCACCAACTGGCATTTTGACCATAACTGAAAACAAAACAAAAAAACAACACAACATAAAACAAAAAAAGTATAATACAAAAATATAAATATTGCAAAACCAAATGTAAAAAAAAACAATAAAATATATATAAAAATACAATAGTTGCCAGCCGTGTTTTGTGTCCATTCTCTGCCAATGTTTACATCAGAAGAATAACAAAAAAGAAAGATATGGTCTTACAAAGGATATGGTCATACAAATTACTGACAAGATGAGAGAGAGAATGACACGAGAAAATTTCTATACACGAAACAAGATGGAGGATCACTACAAATGGAACAGAAGTCAGTCTACATTTGCTTTACGAGAGGACAAACTGAGGGGAAGGAAAAAAGGAGGATGAAAGGATGTCTGAGGCAAACTGGCAGAAAATGAACGACTAAAACCCTGACCCCACAAGCTTTTTTTACAAACACCATTTGCCTCCGGATGGTGTGAGGGGAGGTGGTGGACTTCCAATTAGTGCTGTGTTCGTACGCGGTGGACGTTTTATGAGGTGAGGTCAAGTAAGACCGTGTGCTTAAACCGGGGGGGCCAGTAGTTTTGGGTTCTTGTCATTGAAGAAGAGGTCAGATGGGCCATTTAGTGCAGAACCCTCGCAAATGCCAGTTGTGTAGCTTATAGACTCAAAACATACAGTGAGCTTATCGGTTAGTTCGGTTTCGCTTATTGTGTTCCTGGATGTGATGATTCCGGTATTATTACGGTAAGTACTCCTTTTAGCTTACACCTTCAAAAATCTGAGTAATAACATAACAAAAAAAAAAACGATGCGTATTGCACAGAACATGTAACTATACAATACTGGTCAATATTCCAAAGACATAATAATCCAGAAAATGTTAAACATAGGTAATGGTGGCACAGAATACAGTTGTGTAGTCCTTCAGCCCTCTCTCTCTCTCTTGGTGCGCTCGTGTGAAGCAAGGGTCCACACTAAATGGCCGGGTACAGTGAGACTTGCCCCAAACATGAGCAAATAGTTTCAGAGCAATGTACTGAGGGAAATGGCCTAACTACAGAGCTACTGTTGTCACAAACGGCAAAAACGAAACCAAATCCAAACCAAAAAAACAAACAAACAAACAAACAAACAAAAACAACAAGCAAACAAAAACAAACAAAAAAACATATTTTTCTATGTATGACTCATAATTTTCACGCATAGCGTGTTTCAAAGTTTAACAGTAAATTATTTTTTTTACTACCACAGATTTGTGATAAAACATTTCAATAAGACACATTTGTGCACTTTCAAATGCACATACAGGCAATCACACAAACACATACACTTTCATTCAGATACAAACACACACACATACACACACACACACACACACACACACACACACACACACACAGTGCAGGCCTTTTGAAGAGTCTCTCTTGTTTAGAACATGACCATACACAAGCACCATAATTATTCACCATTAGGCCATACCAATGGGAAAATTAGCTTAACAGAGCTTTTCATAGTACCACCATATTTGAGAGAAGACATACGCTATGAACACTTGATCGCTTGGTGTAATATTAAACTCATTGCCCGATTACGACTACAATGTTCCCTGGGAAAAAATTTTTTTGCAGCATGCAGTACAGTCGGCCCCTCACACGACCCTCAGTATGCAGTATGGCTGCATTCAATCTAATGGTCCTCTCATTTAGCACAGGCTACGCTACGCTACGCTTGTGCTGTGCCAGACAGAGACAGGTGTTTCTTCTCCCTATCAGCTGATAAGTGTCTGACATCACGAATGAGCTGGCTACGGCTCGTGTCTATACATCTGTAGCTTTTGTGTCTCGTGTTATGAACGGCTTATTCATAAGGCAATGCTTAGTCTGAGCTGACTGGAGTCGCATTGAAGAGGTGTAACAGTTAGGTACCAGATTCGTAAATGTTTGTTCTAGAAGAGTGCCTGCTACAGATAGCACCATGGCACTGCTTGAGTAACGTTTTAAAATATATATATCTGTGTCTGTCAAGCTTAAGTTGAATGTTGTGGAAGATTTCAAAAACACATTAGCTTACTATCATTGCGAGCATTTTTTTTTAACTCTGTCTACGTAAAACTGCCTAATTGAAAAAAGAGTGACCTTGGGAAAGACACACTTGTACATACACAAATCACACACACATACACACACACACACACACACACACACACACACACACACACACACAGACAATAACAGGCGCACAGACAAACATTCTCATGCAGACATACTCACTCACACGTCTATATTACAAGTGAAAAGAATTGCATAGAATTATACATGTACATTATACAATGTTATTAAGCAGCAACTGTTTTCTGCTGAAGTTGTCCATCTAGGGTGAAGCTTCCTCATGGCACAGATACACACGAGACAAGTGAACAGTAACGACAGGACCACACACACACACACACACTCACACACACACACACACTGACGCCACACCTTATGTTCCCCCATGACCGGTTTTTGAAAACACACAAAAGAGCGAGGGTGTCTAAACACAACACCCCGGCCCACAAACAAATAAACAAACATTATAGCTACTTTTTTATATATTTACATGTGTGTACACATTCTTTAAATACTTATAGAAATATCTAATGAAAAATAAAAACAAAAACATAATTGTACACTAGGTTATACAGTAAGGGTGAGGCACCAATGAAGTGCTGCTGGTCCAATGGTTCTCCTCCCAGCACCCCCCTTGCTCCACAAAGCAGAGGGGTAGGTCCCATCTTTGGCCACTGTGCTTAGTCTGTCCAACCCTGCAAAGACAAAAACAAAAACAACACGCACTTTAGACTTTTGCAAAGACAAAAAAATAAATAAACAACACAAATGTATACCAGACGGCATGTGATTTGCTTGAAGCATGACACAGACTTAACAAAAAAAAATTTTTTATCGTGTCATCAAAATGAGGAGTACAAGTCAGAGGAACACCAACGTCAACTAGATCCAGAAATCATTATCCCTCTCTTGGCTGGGAGTGACGGCTGGCGAGCTTTCAGAGCGAGGCGGATGAGTTCATGTTACACAAGTGTTGTAAAAAATCTTAACTGTCACATGATGTCATGCCTCCTGTATGACCATAAATGCCAAGCGACACATTTGCTGGTACACCACAGCGTGCCTTCTGAAACCCGTCAACGCCAGCGCACATTCCAAAAAATTGCAAATTACATTTCGGTGCTTGGTCCCTCAGAGGTCACGATCTGACGAAATGGCTCGACGATGGTGGCAAATCGTTTCTTGTTGCGCAAAAAAAAAAAAAAAAGAGAGAGCGAGGACAGCAATAAACACTGTATTGGGTCAGCGGGGACCGAGAAATCTCGAATAAACACACATGACATATTTCATGCGGTTTGTAGGAGACAGCTTTCCGATGGAGTCAACATGACTTGAGGAGGGAGAGCTAGCCGATGACGCAGAGTGACTTACATCCTCAAAGGCTAGCGACTATACTACTCAGCTGGTCTCACTGGGACTCCATTTTGAACTTTGGCAGAAGTAGCACAACTGAGCATAAGCTCTTTACGATAAATGTAAGTAAATAACGATATACTTTCAACCACTTTTAGTTTTAGCTGACCACTTTTTGGACTTTTAAGTTTTTTTATCAAATAAGACAGTGAGGAATGACAGGAAATGATTAGGAGAGAAAATGGGGAAGGATTAGGAAATGACCTCAAGCCAGACTAGAGTCCCTAGATTATGGGATGGGCACTTTGGCCATCTGTGCCATGACGACCTAACCAACTCCCAATAAAAATTTAGTGTGCCCAGTGGGTGTTGTGGAGGTTGGTTTCTAGTTTAGTGTGCCTAGTGGGTGCTGTGGAGCTTTAGTTTCTAATTTAGTTTTTTTTGCCCTCTTCTTCTCTCACCTCAGCTGGAGGATTTCCGATGGCGGCCGCTGGGGGCCTCGTACTCCATGTCCTCCAGCTCCACGCCCTCGGGGGCGTGGTGGGGGCGGCGGTGCCCCCTGTAAGGGTCCCGCGAGGGCACGTGGGGGTCCTGGGAGGACGGGCTGCTGTCGCTGCTGCTGCCGCTGTCCGAGCTGTACCTCTCGTGGAAGGGCTGGCGCGGGTAGCCAGCGTTGTCGGCGGCCAGCGTGAAGGGCTGGGGGTAGCTGGGGCTGTGCACGGCCACCGTGACCGACGCCGAGGCCGTCACCGTGGTGATGGGCTGGCCGTAGGCCGGGGTGGACGAGGAGGAGTGTGGGTGGTGGGGCGGGTGATGGTGCGCCCGCGAGCGGTGGTGCTGCCCCGACGACCGCTCCCTGCTGGGGCCCGGGGGCGGGTCGGGGAAGCGCTCCCCTGCGGCGTGGGGGTGGTGGTGCTGCTGGTGGTGGTGGTGGTGGGGGTCAGTAGCGGTTTCGAAAGCGTCCATGCGCGGCCGGTGGGGGGGTGGGGGCTGGGAGGAGGAGGAGGAGTATGTGGGTGGGGGCTGCTGACGGCGGTGCTGCTGCTGCTGCTGGTGATGATGGCCGCCCTGGCTGCCCTGGTCCCTCTTGGAGTCTTTGCTGGTGTAGCGGCGGGCCAGGTGGGGCGGCGCTGGTTCCTGAGCGTGGGGAGTGTGGGGCGCGTGGCCCGAGCGGAACGACGGTGCTGGCCTCGTGTCTGGGTGCACGGCCTGGAGGGGGGGATGGGGAAAAAAGCATGGGTGTGAAAACGCTCGTACACATTCATGAAAGTGGCCAGAGGACACATCAGTAAGTATGTTGTTATATACCACATTGTTTGTACTGAGTACAACTCAATGCACCTTAAGGCGAAAAACAAACACAGGAGTATGTGATCCAAGATCCAAGTGATGCAGTTTATGGCTGTTATGGCAAACCAACTCTCCTTTTTCAATCTAAAGTTCAAACATTACATAGATCCTAAGGGCCATATATGTATATGTTTAATGTGTTCTCACTTCCAAGGACAACAATGCATGCTTATCATTCCAACATAAAAAATAGACCAAGGTAATTAAATTATCCCCTGTGAGTATAATAGGTGTTTTTATATGCAGGTCATGGTGGGTGAACATCAGGGGCGTAGCCAGAAATCATAAAATAGGTGGGGCCAGAAAAAAACACATAGGTTACTAATGTTACCTCAACAGTCAATGAAACAAAAACAGCCTCCTGATTGGGTGGGCCTGAATGACATGTGGGTGGGCACAGGCCCACACCAGCCAACCCATGCCTACACTTATGGTGGACATTATAGAAGGTACATTAGTGCTGCTGCTTGCTGAGCGTAGATCTGTACAATGCTGGGACTGGTTACTCACAGAGGACACTGGGTAGGCGGGCAGGTCCACCTGGTGTGTGGCCTGGCGGCCCAGGGGGCCGAGCCGCACCTCCTCCGGCCGGGCGGAAGGGCGCCCCCTGCTGCTGGGCCACAGGTCGTACTGCTGCAGCTCCTGGCTGATGCCGGACACGGTGGTGTTGGAGCCGTACTCGGAGTCGGACGAGTCGGAGCCCGTGGTGGTGGTAGTGTGGCGCGGACGCACGGCGAAACGGACCACCTGTGGGGGCGGCTCCGGAGAGGGGGTGGGCAGCTGACTCCGTCCATCCACGGGCGAGACCTGAAGTATCAAAAAAAACCACACTGATGATGAGCAGGCAATTTACCACACGCCTTCGCTACTGCAGGATTGTTTTCAGTAACAATAAGAAGATTAGGAATGAATAAATTCATAGAATATGTCTACCCATTATCTGACAGATGTTGGAGGAATTTAGATGCAAAATCTGTTTGTAGACAAACAGTTTCAAACCAAAGGTTTACAGTAGCTGAATTTGTGCATGTTTACTAAGATAACTTCTTTTTTGAGAAAGAGTTAAGAGAGAGCGCTGATTTGTGTAGATAGTATGGGTGTTTAGGCTGTTCTTGCATTTAGAGAGAGCGCTAATATTGTGTGTAGAGGGAGGGATGGTGTTCTTACATTTAGAGAGCGAGAGAGAGAGAGAGAGAGAGAGAGTGGGAGAGAGAGCTAATATTGTGTGTAGAGCCATGTAAATTATTTGACGTGAAGTGACACAGTCCAAGTGGCTCCTCGGGGACCAGCGTGGAGGAAATGAAAGGAACAGTTTTTCTGAGATCATGCCTCTGGCCTGCAGTGGTATGTGGACCAATCCCACATGGAACGACTTAAGGACACACACACACACACACACACACACACACACACACACACACACATACACACATACGTTGTGTGTGTGCTTAGTTACCTCTGGGTAAGGTCCGAAATACGACAACAGCACGGGGAGCAGTACCAGTCCGTTGAGGACCCCCAACACGGTCAGGATAGCGAGCACGGCAAAAAAGTATCTGCAAAAAGGAAGAGAGATTAACAACATTACTATAATGTTACAACATTACTAAAAAGCACACACACACAGACACACAGACAGACAAACAGACAGACAGAGCAGGGCGGGTATCCAAATAACATTCATTTATGACACGTCGACCCAAAAAAAAAACACACCCGCTACCGACAGACTGACATGAGATTTTGGAAAGAAACAGTTACCTTCAATCAGACTATGCCTTCAGAGAAGATTAGATGTTTAAGCAGCGAGAAAAAGGAGGGAAAGAGAGAGAGAGAGGAAATATAATTAGTTGATTAATTCATAGGCAGAGAGAGGGCCAGGCGAGCAGGAGGAGGGGGGTGGGGAATGGGTGGGGGGCTTTGGGGGGGTTCGGGGGGGGTGGAAGGGCGTGAAATACAATCACACATGGGGGAAAAGAGGAATGTAGAGAGAGAAGGGGTGGGGGGCAAGGCAAGGCAAGGCAAGGGGTATGCAGTGGGACAGGGACCTCCCTCCCTCTCTCGAAGAAAAGAGAAAAGAGGAGAGAAAAAAACAGCACAAATGAAGTGAAAGGTGAACTTAAACAATTTAGTCTAAGAGCAGAAAGAATGCCGTAACCATCTGGGCCTCTCCTTCACTCGTCTCCATGGCTTTTTTTTTCTCCTGTCGCTATCCTCCATTTTTCGCCTTTTCTTTGCTATTTCGTTTGCTTCCTTCTTCGTAGCCTCCCTTGCACTGCTTCAGTCTTGTGGAGAACCCAAGGCATCGCTAATTTAATCGCGAGTAACATTTGATAGCTTCTCATGAAATAATTATGTTTTGAGTTTTTGCTTTGATCCAAGGTGGGCCACCCTTATCTGCCAAGGCCAGTGTGACAGCGGAGAAAGAAGTGGAGAAAAAAAGAGAGAAAAAAAAAGAAAGAAAGAAAGAAAGAAAGAAGAAGAAAAAAAACGACTGAAATCCACTGAAAAACTGAAATCCACACTGAGGTGGGTATCGTCTGTCAGCAAGTTCTGAGCAGCAGAAATATGCAATTAAAGAGTTGATGAAAAGGCTCTTGAATGTGATTGCTTAACTAGGGGGAAAGTGGATTAACTTGAATAGGGCCCTCACTTTCACACAAATAGTTATTATCCACAGCACACCTCTGTCAAAATATGTGCTGCTGGCCATTTCAAGTTAATGAGAAAAAAAATTAAAAAGCACTTTCAAAAACCCAATACCTCCATGTTAAGAGAAGCAAACATGGGTTTCAACCAACCACTGAAGCCAAAGTTTTGCTAAAACAAACCTATAAGATATCCTATAAGATTTTGTGGACTGATGTGTCATTTGTAAAACGTCTCATTTCATTACACTTCTATAAGAGGCAGCATGTGCTCTTGTGTGTTGAACTCTTGTATGTCTAGCGGTAATTTGATGTTAGTGTTGGAGGTGTTGGAGTGATTGCACACAGGATGAAAGTTACCACAAAGAGAGACACGCCACTCTAGTGAATGGGGCATATCCCCATCCTCCCTTTCAAACACTGCTAAGCTTGGGTGGGTGGGTGAGTGAGCGAGTATGTGTTCTCAACATCTATGTGTGTATGTTTGTGTGTGTGCGTGTTTGAGAGAGACAGTGTATGTGTGTGAGTGTGTGTTGATGGGCGTAAGGACGTGTGTGTGTGTGCTGAGGCTCCTGCCAGCTGGTATGTGCCACAGCTGGCACTGGGCCCTAACACACTGACACATTTATAACTGATCCTCTCGGGCACTTGGCCCAGCCTGGGAGAGTGCAGGGGTGCTGATTTTTCGGGAGGGGTCTGGGGGTGGAAGAGGAGGTGCAGCCTCACCCCCCCACCCCCACCCCCCCAACTCAGAAAACCGCCTGTGAGGAAACTCCCTTTTGGAACACTCGCTGCAAGAATTTTTTTTTTTCATACTTCTAATGTACTCTTCTTCATACTTCATACAATGCGTGTTTAGTGTGACTTTCTTTGTGCTATTTTCTTGATAGTGACCATTTTAGGCATCATCATTACTGTTGTATTTCATTTATCTATGTGTTTCTTTGCCTTGCACAGAAGCTGCCTTTAGCTTTGAATACCAAGCTGGAGGTCTGGGTACCTATAGTCTGGCTTTCAAATGGAGGCTGACGGCTCCTTCTTTTCATCAAGCCCTTGAACTTCAGAGAGGAATCGTCATGTTTATTCTTGCCGAGCGGGCTCGAGGAAACTTCAAAGCCCCCGAGTTGTCGCCATGTTTATTTCGATTGCGGCGGCAGAAACTTCAAAGCCACTGTGTCGTTTGTGTTTCTCGTTTAATTGAGAGCCTGGGAGGGTGACCACTTGAGGGCTGCTTACTCGCTCGCTCGCTTACTCGCTTGCTGTTGTGGCGTCGGCGGCAGCGGCGGCCAAGTTTTTCGCCGAGGCAGACACGCAACGACGCAACCCAACCAACCAACCCACCAACTGAACAAACGTCCGAATGAACAAATGAACAAATGAACAAACGAACAAACGAACGCACGAACGAATGACAGACCAACCCAGCAGTGCCTGGGAGAGAGAGAGGGCTGGAGGCAGGCTGGAGCCCCATATTTAGGCAGGGCTGCAGAGAGGAGGCTAGAGGGAGGCCTCCATGTTTACACTGGAGCTGGAAGCCTGGGTTCAATCAAACCACCCATTAGATTTATCCTTTGAAATCGACTTACAGTAGAGAAGTGTGCGGTTGTGCTCAAGGCCCTCCCCCCCCATTCTACCCCGACCCCCACCCCAATCCTTCCCCCCTCCTTCACAAAAAAAAGAGACCAGACGTTAGACTTTCCTTGTGTAAATACGACTGGTTACAATTGGTAAAAGGATCGTGGCGTGGTTTAAAGTAGACCGTCACACGTCAGGCATTAGTGAAGATGGCCTCCTGGTAGAATAACTAAGGGGAAAGCTGACCTACCATCAGGTCTCTCCGGTGTGGATTCTAACTGTGTACATTACGGGCCCCGCTGTAAAACTGATCCCAGAGCATTATGCCATCTGTATGAAGAGGCCCTTGGATTTACAGATGATTTATGGTTAACAGAGCTGGACCAGGGCTGGATGCAGTGTGTGAGACTTATATGTGTGTGTGTATATATATGTGTGTGTGTATGTGTGGATGCAGTGTGTGAGACATATATATGTGTGTGTGTGTGTGTATGTGTGTGTGTGTGTGTGTGTGTGTGTGTGTGTGTATATGTATATATATGTTGACCAAGACATGTTTTTAATGCCTCAAGTGGAATGAAGACAAAAAAAATGTCTTTCTTTACCAAATACATGCCCTGCAGAGAGAGCCTGTGGGATCTGTTTGGACTCCAAATATTCACAGGATCTGACAGGGAAAGCCAAGGGAACACTTATTTCTGCAAGACCGCAAAAATACAATAAACGTTTTTTACCCCTCCACTTTCCAAAATATACTGCGTGGAGCGCCACAAAATCTCGAAAAGCACGAGATGGGTATGGTAATTTTTTTTAACAGCAATAAACTATGCCATAAATGTTGCAGGAGTTATCACTCAGCATTGTGTTTTTTTAATTGCATGTGATTAAATTACACAGAGGCTGTGTGTGTGTGTGAAACACTATCACAGCGTATGCAGATGCAGGAAATGGGCTCCTATAAAGCCAGATTGTTGTGGGGTAGGCGTGCTTGACCTCCATGACTTGTGCTTCAAAGGGAGTCGACACATATTTACTGATACCCCTGTACGCTCTTTCAGGAGGTGAGGAAGGACTCCACGTTCCTCACCCTGTGTGTGTGTGTGTGTGTATGTGTGTGTTCATTCACACATTTGTAAGACGTTAAGAAAACTTTTATGTGTGGAACCAATTACTTGGCACCTTAAAAAGTTTACACCAATGATGATTTTAAATGAAAGTAGCATATTTAGTCGCTGGTCAGAAGTAGGTTCTAACACAAGCACTGCCCCTCTTTGCTGTTGCTGAATTTGAAAAGGACTGTTACAGCAGCCTGCTGAAGGGTGTTTCCATAAGTTATCAGAAGGTGGCAAACTGCTGAACTGTTCCAGTTGTCCTTTAACCCATTATACACGTGATCTCATTTACACTCACCACACTCATGCACGCACACACACCACACACATGCACACACACACACACCACACACACACACACGCATGCAAGCACACACAAACACGAACACACAAACACACTGACACAGGCACACACACATGCCACAAAACCCAAATCAAAGCGAGAGGATTTGAACAGGGTGGGAAGGTAGGTGGGTAGGTGGGTGGGTGAGTGAGTGGGGGGTTGTGGTGGTGGGGGGAATGGCTTTCATGCATGATTGGCCCCCTAGGTAGATTCCAGTGTGACACGGAGGCTTGAGCACCAAGCATGTCCCCCCCACCCCACCCCATCCCCTTACTCACTCTGCACAGTCATCCACATCAAAAGGGACGAGCTATGCATACAAGTGCATTAGAGATATTAACAGTGGAGAGCCCACCCCCCACATCACCACCCCCCCCACCACCACCATGGAGGCATCTGTTTTGGAATCAAATTGGCCATTCCGCTAATGACAGATGGAATGCGTAATGGAACACTAAACAGCACTTAACGGCTCAAGCCATCCTGACTCAGGCAAGGCTCCACTGCTGCTGCTGCTGCGTCTCTCATAGCTTAAGCCTCTGGTCTACTCCTTTGGGCTCCACAGATTAAACGCAAGCAATTTTCTTGTTCACTGGCTAGTTCCTACACCTAAAACTTTTTCCTAAATTTCTGATCTATCTCAATACATACTATCGCAAAAAGAAAGTTAAGAACATAATTGCCCTATAGAGACCTAGGGGGTGTGTTTTCTGTAAAAAAAAAGAAGAAAAAAAAAGAAGTGCTGAAATGATGGGAAAAGTGAAAGAGCGAGATCTGTCTTGAGACAGACAGATGGGAGGGAGGGAGGGAAGGGAACGGAAAGGAAGCCCCCTCACCTGACGATGAAGTCGAACTCGGAGCCGGCCAGCATGAGGACCCCAAGCAGGGTGGAGAAAGCTCCGTCCAGCACCGGGGCGAACATGTGCTCCAGGGCCAGGATGGCGCGCTTGTTACGGTCACCGATGGCAGTCAGGAAGGCCTGAAGGAGAGGGAGAGCCAGAGGGAGAACAGTGAGACAAGCAACTGAGAGATGCCTCAGGTGTAGTGAATGCACACCACTGTAATGTCTGTAAAAGTCTGTTAACACATATCTGGTCTAAATCGGAACTGGGTGTAGTTTGGTAAAATGTTTAAGAATTGATGCAACATGACACTATTGTGTGTCTGTGTGTGTGTGTGTGTGTGTGTGTGTGTGTGTCTTGTATGAGTGTCTTGTGTGTGTGTGTGTGTGTGTCTTGTGTGTGTGTGTGTCTTGTGTGAGTATCTTGTGTGTGTGTGTGTGTGTCTTGTGTGAGTATCTTGTGTGTGTGTGTGTGTGTCTTGTGTGAGTATCTTGTGTGTGTGTGTGTGTGTCTTGTGTGTGTGTGTGTGTGTCTTATGTATAAGTGTGTTCATATGAGCCCTTAAGCCTTCACTCACCAGTGCTACGTGGACGGTAAACTCTACCCCGATGCCCACTGATGCGATGAGGATCACCACGGGAACAGCACTGAGCTTGATGCCAATCAGACCCATCATGCCAAATAACTCCACTGTCATAAGAGCCAGCACCAGCACCTACACCACAAACAACACAGTTAGAAATGACACAAAAATATACAATCAGAACTAATTCAGTTAAATATACAAAATGCATGTCACTTTTTTTCTTTCAAATAATGGGATAATGTTTTGTTTGGCTAATGTAACAGTGGTGCTAAACTTTTACTAGTGTTGTGACCATTTTTCCACAGCCAGCTTCAAGTCGCTGAGGAAGGAGGAAGGAGAAAGTTGGAAACGGCTGGGACACATAGGCTACTCACATAATATAATGAATGATTAATGTGTGTCATTTGCATGGAAAGTGGCCAGACTATTTTAGAGTGCATACTGTATGTGAGGTATGCAGACATTTTAATGGGAGACTGTGCCCTGGGTTGCCTGATGGAGGACATCCAGACTTGGGATTGGTAGGGTGGGGTGGGGTGGGGTACGGAGGATGGGGATGGGGATGGGGGAAGGTTAATGCCATTATCAGCTGATTGGCCTCAGGTTTAAGGGGCCCTGGTGCCTCTGAAGGAGGTGGGGTTGGAGTGGGGGTGGGGGTGGGGGGGTGGTGGGTAGGGGATGAAGGAAGGCAGCTTAAGCAAACTGTAGTGGAGCGGAGAGAGAGGGAGGAGGCGGAGGAGGAGGAGGAGGAACTCAAACGAATCAGATCTGGAAGAGCTTGTGGTGAGGTTCGGGGTGGGGTGGGTTGGGAGGTGGGGTTGGGAGGGGTGGACAAAGGCACACGGTAAAAACCAAAGCTGGGCCGTAACTTTGTCTTTTATCTGTCTTGTAAAGCATGGGGACGGAATCAGAAATCCTGTTGGAGGGGTTTTAGAGCCACTGAAAATGGCTTAAACACTGGCCTGCAGTAAAAAAAAGGGGACAGGGGCTGGAAACCGTAAGAGAGATAGAGAAAGAGAAAAAGAGAGAGAGAGAGAGACACACACACACACACACAGAAAGAAAGAGAGAAAGAGAGAGAGGGCGCGGGAAGCGTCTGGGAATGGGGGGGAGAGAGAAAAAAAAAAACCCCCGAAACCTACACAAGAACGAAAAGCCATATTTAAAGGCAACACTGAAGTTGTGGTTGTCCGGGTAACCTGCTTGTCTCCTCACATTCATTTAATTGAGATGTCTGCAGAAAGCACTGCGTAGACTAAACAAACTTGCCCTGACAGTGTAATATAAACACAACGAACAGGGCTACGAAAACACTGGTGCTGTTCTCCCCCCCCCCTCTAAGACTCTCTTGCCTTCTCTTTTACAACATACGTTTCAATTTGGGGCAACGCTATAGAAAAGACATGTTCTTCACCGATGCATATCTTGTGCTAACAATGTTATACAAGTCTAATTGGAGTTCGGCAAAAACAGTGATTTACTTTTTGAACATGGTGAATTCATATAGCTTCAATAGAAACCCTGTTTCCAGGAACTGACCTGGAAACCTGGAAAACTGGAGGAAAACATAAAATTGGCTATACGTTCCTAACGTTACTCCTTAAGTTGCTCCCATCCATCACACAGGAATGTGTAACTGTGCATTCTACAACCGAGGAAGGGACAAGACATTTGCTGTTCTTCCATTTTTTTACTCTACAACTTTTTCATCCTACATTGTGAGTCAAAGCCCACCACCCCTGGAAATGTGTTACTGTTTTTATTTTTAGTTTGTTTTAATGTTAACTATGAACTCTGGCGGTATACTACAAAGGTGTTCTACAAAGGCAATGGTAACATTAATGTTTCTTTTTGGGGTGTTTGGTTGTTTTAATGTTGAAGGGCTGTAAACCCTTTTTTTGGTGCGGTGTAGGTGTAGTCCCCCTACTCACAATGATGCCGGCCGTCCAGGGGTTGAGGAGGAAGACGGCGCAGACGAGGAAGGTGCAGGCCAGGACCACGCTGATGGACAGCAGCAGCCAGTGACGCAGGCTGACGTACTGCTCCCAGAAGAGGAAGGGGTAGCCGTTGGGGTAGCTGGGCAGGCCCAGCCGGCTGTAGTTGCTGCAGATGGCCCGCACGCTCTCGATGGCCTCCACGAACTGCGCCGTCTCCCGGAGGCCGTTGAGGTAGAACGGAAACTGTGCGTATTCGATCGGTTCAGCAGCGGGAACTGGGTCGGGAGAGGGGGCGAGAGGAAGAAGGTAGCAAAAGGTTAAATTTGTTGTACATTTTGTTTTGTTTTTTGTTTTTGTAACTGTAAAGTTCAAATGGCCACACACACAAGACATAAGTGAGGCTAAACTAAAGCAATATGTGCTCCGAGTGACTTAACTTGCTAGCCACCGAACGGACAGTAACATGTCTCCCTGCTCTTACTGTGTAATCTCTTCTTTTTCCCTGAGCTTAATCGTTTTCCTCCATTGTAAGTCGCTTTGGATAAAAGCGGAATGTGTAAAGTGTAACATTATGTCCAAGTGACTACTATATCGTTTTTTACAGTATGCATGGTTAATTCTTGATGGTTAATTCATGACTGACTGAAATCCTTGCATTGTCATTATCTCTGCTAACCTTGACCTAAGACTACTCTTAAAAAAATGTTTCCCACACAGAAGGGAGTTGGATGAAGTCAAATAACATATTGCAACTCTTTTTCCCAACTGTAGCATCCACTCCACTCTTACCTGACAAAAAGAATTAAGGCCTATCTTAAACCTGGATCTGATACTTTCCTACTGTGTTGACTTTCTCCTCCCCTCTGGTATCCTACTACTCTCTGGCGTCTCGTGGAAACATCTCATTTTCAACCTGTAAACCCAACCTGGTTTGACCTTAGTGCTTAGGCTTGGAAGAGGAAGTGTGTGTGTGTGTGTGGGTGGGTGGGTCGGTGGGTGGGTGGATGGGTGCATTTGTGTGTGGGGAGGTCTCTGTTTCCGTGCAGGCACACACACACAACCATGCGTCTTTCTCTTTCTCTCTCTCTCTCTCTCTCTCCCACCTGACCGACTTCGGCCCCCAGACATCACCATTCGCTTTAACATGGTCCTAATAGAACAACAGTTAGAATAAAGCCCTGGGCTTTTCTACGAACGAGTTTACAACTACGTCTGGGTTAACTAATCTGACTAGCTGATGAGATGTTTACCAACACCACTTGCGGTGCAGTATCCCAAACGACGCTAGCACAAAAAGGCCACAAAACGGAAATGGTGGTCCTTACTGTGCCAGGTGTCGGGGAGGATGTCGGTCCGCTCGTGGAGCCACTCGGGCGGTTGCGGGCGGATGTTGGCCTGGGAGGCGGCGTAGGCCACCGGGTCGTTGCTGACCCAGGCCGACAGGTAGATGTAGAAGCAGCTGGGGTTAATGATGCCGTCGGCGTCCACCAGCCGCTGTCTGGTCAGCTGTGGAAACAACAAGGGGTGGACAGAAGCAGGTCAGCGGAGAAACAGTAGTGTAGTTATGCTTTACAGCACTAGTCCTAGTCTTTGTCACATTTCATGATAACGCTGCCTTTCATATACAGTGTTTGCCCAAGTGCTTTTATAGTTAAGGCAGCCACCTAGACAACACATCCCTCTCACCTTAACTAAAATGTCCAGTTGGAAGACAAAAATTAGACCTGCGCTTAAAATTAGGTGAAAATTAGGTCAGCTGCTATTAGCCACTGACAACAAGCCATGCATTTGCAGTCGGAGCTCGGTTTCCGAGTAGTTGTTCAAAAGTAGGTAGTGACACGATGGCTGCATGGTTCAATCACGTTGAGTAAATGCTATGATATTTTCCATTTATAGGTTTGTCGTGATGTTTGGTGTTATGTTATCAGCCTTGCATGTAATCAGTGTTGATTTAGTCAATACTGCATGCTATTATGGTCATATTATTCGTGAAATACATCGTTGTGTCCTTTGCCAAGTGTCAGTCAGAGTTTGGCAAATGGAACGCATCCAACTCGGTTACTGTTCTGTTTTTTAGGAGACATGAGGTCAGTCTAACCTCCGAATCTTGTTTGCCGAGACAAATGAAATGCACTATAAAATGAACTACGATAAACTACGTCATGGCATTACAACTGCCATTTTTCTAAGCTAAACAATAATGTAGTGCGTTGAGGATATCTGGGGAATATTTCTTTTTTTGTGTTGTGGACACACGGGGGGTTCTTTAAGGAGAGCTAAAAAGAGCTATAGAGACAAAGACAGAGAGAGAGAGAGAGAGAGAGAGAGATAGAGAGAAACAGATGAAAAAAATGGCTAAAGATCAACTCTGTCCTCCTTCATTTTGTGTGGAGAGAGATGTTAAAAATGCCGGGGCGACGCAGTGCTAATCTCTCACTCCTGGAAAACTCCCTTTTCCTGGAGCTACCTCCCGAGAAGGTAAAACCATTACAGGACGGTGGTCTGTGCCATAAATCCACCCCCCTCTCCAAACGCTCAACGTCAGGGGTGAATGAGCGTGTGCGTGTGTGTGTGTGTAAGAGAGAGAGAGAGAGAGAAAGAGAGTGTGTGCTTGTGTGTCTGTGTGTCTGTGTGTGTGAGTATGTGTGCATTCCTGCCTGTGTGTGCGTATTTGTGCGTGCATGCATGTGTATGTGTGTGTGCTTGCTTGTGTGTGTGTGTGTGTGAGTGCATGTGTGTGTCTGCGTGTGTGTGTGTGTGTGTGGAGGGGGGGGGGGGACTATGCGTTCAGAAGGGGGGAGGGGGTGTTGGGGAGAGAAAAATTGCTTGAGTTAGCGTAACAATAAAAAAATTGGCCGCAGTCCCTGGGTGCGTCTGTGTGCAGTTAACCTTGCTGTTAACACGGAGGGAAGTGCCACCCAGCAAATGGGGTGCAGCTATAAAAATAACACAACATCTGTATAAATGGGCCTAACATTTGCTTCTCCTGACCCCTACGGATAGTCAGAATGCCCGGCGCCACGGCCAGCTCTTGCAAAATGACTTTACACATTTTTTGGCTTGCACCACACACGCACACACACACACAAACACGAGCACACACACAGTGTACACACATGGAAAATACACACACACACGCACACTTTTTCTCTCTCACACTCTCTGTTTCCTTCACAACACACATACACACAGATACACACACACACACACACACAAACACACACACACAGATTCCAAGTTGTAGTATAACTATTCTCTAAAATTTGTTGAAAGCTTCAGGGGAAAAAAAGTCAGAGCTAGGTTAGCTGGAATGGACCACACACCCATAGAGATCGCAAAAAAAAAAAGCAAGTAGTAGGGGCGTGCTGAATGCACCCTTGATAAAAGTAGTTCCTACTTGTTTCCAGAAGTGCGCACACACATACACACACACACACACACATACACACACACACACACACACACACACACACACACACATCAACCCCCCACACACAGACACACACACACAAAAAAATGTGTTTGGTCCAGTAAGGGGGTTGGAGGAGTGGGGGGGTGGGGGGGTGAGGGGACCATGTGACGAAGCTCCATTCAGAAAGGGGGACATGGCAGCCAAGCAGAGCAGAGAAGGAAAAAAAAGAGGGAGAGAGAGAGAGAGAGAGAGAGAGAGGAGAGAAAAAGAGAGGGCAGGCGGGAGAGGAGGGGGGGAGAGAAAGAAAAAGAAAGAGAACCAGAGAAAGAGAGAGAGAGAGAGGGAGAGAGAGAGAGAGAGAGAGAGAGAGAAGGACTTGGATTCCAAAGGTCTGGATTGAATTAAGCAGCAGGATACGCAACAACTGTATGTCTTGAAGCTGTCACGGGAGGCACACAGTGCATGGCTGGCGGCCTCGCCGCGCTACGCTTCCCTCACAGGCACAGGAAATGACGTCAGCCGGGCCGCACACAAACACCGGTGACGTGTCCAAAACACCCCCACCCTCCTGTTCACCTCCCCCTGCCTCACCACCTCCCCCACACACACAGA
The DNA here is from genome assembly GCA_030347295.1 of Setipinna tenuifilis. Taxonomy (NCBI): domain Eukaryota; kingdom Metazoa; phylum Chordata; class Actinopteri; order Clupeiformes; family Engraulidae; genus Setipinna; species Setipinna tenuifilis. The sequence continues at coordinate 23,005,894 of CM059284.1, forward strand.
CACACCACCACCACCACCAACCCTCCTCATTCTTTCTCACTCTATCAAACACTTTTCAACATGTTGCTAACTGAGAGCCACTAGGCTCCGACAGTGGAACGGGAAACAGATTCGGGTCCTGGCGTTGTTTGGCCAAAAGCCTGTGTGTCTCCCCTGCACGCCGGTCATTTATGTGCATTTTTTGACGAGTGGACCCCACAAATTCCAGCACAAAAAAACCTCGGCTAAAGAGCTGGCCTGTGCGACCTCTGTTTTTAGCACCAATACACATTTAAAACCTTTGAAAAAAAATTAACGTAAAAAAGGACAAAATGGCAACAAAATAAACACAGATGTACAGAATATGTTGATACGCACAGTGATTCTCAGAAATACACTGGCTCACTAGCAGTCTACTGTACTGTAACTGTTTGGTTTTGAGTCGGGAGTATTTTTTTTATAATTCCTTGTGGCATACGAATGGGACAAATGGTTTAAATGAAGAGTTAATTGCTTTTTCAGAGGCGGGTTGTGGCCCCTGTAAGGGCTTTAAATTCCTGGGCTTGGTAAAGCAATCAGGAAGGAGAGGGGTGGGGGGATGGGGGGGAGAGGGAGGTGGACGTGGAGGTGGTGGTGGTGGTGATGGGGGGGTGGGTGGGGGCGGGTGGGGGTTGCATTTATATGCCAGGTGTGGTTCCCATGCTGGGTCACACCCTTCGTTGTGACACTCCATGCAAAGGGAAAAAAAAGGGAAAAAAAAAGGAAAAACCAACATACGCACAGACGTATGCACAAAAAAAAAACATGGTGTCATGTCAGGTTGGTTGGTTTTGAACTTTCGGTGAAGACCTGATGTTCTGAGTACACATAAGGCAAAAACCCTGATCTGGCTAAAACTGACAGTATTAGATCCTAGTTCAGTAGTCAGCCAGACTCCTCCAACACATTTTAAGGAAATCAGCTCCCTGTGGTTTATTGGAAGAACTGAAGCGTGACTGTTTTTTGTCAAGTAAAAAGACTTCTGCAAGATGAACATTTATAAGTGCTTCTAAACTACAGCCTTTTTCCTATTAACACAGAGTATGTTTGTTTTGTTCGTGTGAAAGGGATAGCGTACATTATTAAACACGCAAATCAGCAACTCGTGTAAATGTACCAAAATGACCTATTCAGGCTAATTAACTGCACTCACTAGCAGGTTGATGTTGAAATACAAAGAGACATATACATGTCAAGTAAAGACAACATTAAAAGACAGAGTGGCCCAGAGCATAGGCTAAGTTCCCATGGTGTGAAAGGACATTAAAGAAGTGTGTGCTGTTGCTGATGTAGTGTGAGACACTTTGGCAGAGTATGGTAGTATAGTATGCATGATAGTGTGAAGGATTTAGTATGTACAGTAGTGGTACAGAGAGAGTACATAAGAGTACATAGTGGTACAGAGAGAGTACTTCCCACTGACCCAGCGTTAAAAAATAGTCTCTCACCAAGTTGTGGTTGATGGGTTTGTCTCTGCGTCCTGTCTGCACCAGAAGCTTGTAGGCCAGGACGCCGTCGTCCGAGCCGTTCTTGAAGTTCATGCGCGTGATGCGGCCCGCCTCCCAGTCGCGATCGAATGCCTGCTGCAGACCTAAGGAGGTGACACAAAAGTTAGCGACAAGTTAGCGACGAGCGAGTTCATATCCCGGGGCCGACCCACGGGCTTAGGGGCACATAACGGCATCTGTTTTCGTTATAGAGCGCCTTCAAAGCCGAGACGGTGCTCACGAGGACGGTCTCACGATTGTTCAAGCTCTCAGCATCGTTCAAGTCAAGTCAGTCAGTCAGAGTGCGGCACAATACATCATAAATCAGTGTTTGCAAACCCGGCCAAAAAAGTTAACAATGGCAGGCACTCACAAGAGAGGGCTGAACTGACAAGTGAATTTATTGGGAAATCTGACAATGATCTGATCTGCCGAGATATTTTTCTCTGGGCGGTGAACTGTGTGAGGTTCTATATTAGTAAACAGCTTCTTACTGACTCAAGAAAGCCCACAATATTATAACAGACACGTTCACACACTGGTCACTCCCTGTTTGAACTGTTGCCACCAGACAGGCGGTAAAGATTATTCAGAACATGGAGAAACACTCTCAGGGCCCGAGTCTGCCTTCCAACAATAACGGATTACACTTAACCAATGCCATAACGAAACACAGCCTGTTACTGCAATAAGGGATGGGTGCAATTAAACAGGTCAGAAAGTTTGAGTTTGTGAATGTGTGTCTGTATTTCTATCTATTTGTTTTTATTTTTTAAGCTACTGTTTTATACAGTAATTGCTGGCTGCACTGACTGGGTTGGCATTTTAATTTTGTTTGTTGCACTTGTTATGTAAGAGACAACAGCCGCCGAGGTGTTCATTCGACGGAATTAATCAACGTTGACGGAGCCAAATAACTTTGCGATGTGAAGCTTGGAGGATTGATTTCGTCGAATGCGCGCCTCCGAGGCTGTTATCCCGCTTATGGCCCAGTTACCACAGTCAATAATTTAGGAAACATTTAAAACTTTATGCTGGAACATTTCGATTGTCTGTTGTTTAATGCAACATGTCGTTAAAAAGTAGAGCATAAAAACAACCGTTAAATTAGCCTATATGGCTGTTATAGTTACCATTCTATGGGCATTGATATGGAACGATGCTTGAACTTGCCACAGTTTTAGAACTACTCTTCGTAGTGAAAGGGCTTGACAAAATCAATGTATACCCCACCAGCCAATCATAAAACGGCATAAAATAACAGTAATGATATTCTATTCTATTCTACTCTATTCTATTCTATTTCAGTAAGTTCTGAAATTGACAGTACAGGGTAGGGCACTGGTCGCGAATGGTACTGAATCTACACAGACTACTGCTTCTTAGTTTTCCCTCCTCCTCCTTCTTCTTCTCCTCCTCCTCCTCTTCCTCTCCTTTTTTTTCTTCTTTCTCCCCCTTTCTTTCTCCCCTTTTTACTCCCGTGATTGCCACTGGCCAATTTCTGGGACACATTGTCTCTGGGTTCCCTTTTATCTCCCTGTCTGTGTCCAATTTGTCGAGCCATTTCAAAGCACAATAATAAAGTCTGCTCCCTTACCCCACCCTTTCTGGCATCCACTGTAAAACGCACGCAGACACAGACAGACGCACACACACACACACACACGCACATACTTACACACACACACATACACACACGCACAAACAAACACACACACACATTAAAATGCATGCACATGCACAACACGCACAAGTGTGGATAAACACATTCACACATGCACCATTAAATACAATCATGTGTTGAATAAAAGCCCCCCCCCCACACACACACACACAAAACTGGCATCTGACTGGCATCCACAGACTGCCACAACTTTATATAATGTGTCCTGTGAGGTCACTGAGGTACCAAGAGAAAAGTAAAATGGGGGGGTTGGTTAGTATGGTAGGTTAATGGCAGGTAGACTTTCCCACCCTGCCATCAGTGCAGAGGCCTATTCAGCAAAGGGCTTACTCAATCTCTGGGCCTGATCTGACTGGGATTAGCAAAGGAATCTCATAATCCCGAGAGAGAGAGAGAGAGAGAGAGAGAGAGAGAGAGAGGGAGAGAGAGAGAGAGAGAGAGAGAGAGAGAGAGAAAGAGAGAAAGAGAGAGAAAGAGAGAGAAAGAGAGAGAGAGAGAAGAGGAAAAGGGGAAAGAGGGAGAGAGAGAGAGTTAGAGAGTTAGAGAGACAGAGGTAGAATGAGAAAAGAGGTAGGAAAAATAGAGGGGGGAAAAAAGGGGGAAAGAAAGGAACAAATCAATGACTGTAAGACGAAAAAAAAGACAAAAAAAGAGCAGATGGGATCAAACCGTGACCTTCACACACCCATGCATAAGCACACCCCTACTGAGTGTGGCAAGCCCTTCAGCCCTTTTGTTTTCCTCCTGAATAGGGTCATCTCCACACCTCCCTTATTTGTGTCATTTATTTATTTATTTGTTTATTTGTTCTTTATTTTACCAGGTGCGGGCCAATGTAAAGCGTCGATTCCTCAACCAAACCTTCACAAGTGCATCTAGAAAAGTCTAGAACCAGCCCCTGTCTAGGCCGCACTTGTTAAAATGTTGTAGTTCTAGTTTTGGAGAACCCGAAAGGTACCTTCTCTGTAGAGAAGACCCTGAGCAGGACATCTGCAATGCTGTGTATGTGTGTGTGTGTGTGAGAGAGAGAGTGCATGTGCGTGTTTATGCGTGCATGCATCTGTGTGTGTGTGTGGGTGTGTGTGTATATGTATGTATGCGTGTGTTTGCATGAGACAGGACAGAGGTCTCCGCTCAGCTGTGTGTGTGCGCTTCTGACAACAACAACAACAACAACAATGACTCTGACGATCCCAAACCACATGGCGGACCTCCCAGCCTCCCCTGCGCATGACTTATTGTGATTCCACTTTATTAAAGGGACGCAGCTGCATAAGTAATGACGGAATAAAGCACTGGCGCTTTGGAATTACTGAGCACGCAATAACAATAGGAGCGGTCCACAACAGGGCCCGTGCTGGGGAATGTTTAGGCGAAGGGGGAAAAAAATAACTTAATCAAAGGGGAACATAAAGCAAAATTCAAGGCATTTTGAGCATTAAAGTGACACTGTCAATACCAAATAGGGCAAATTCAGGAGTGTAGATAAAGGTAAGCGTTTTTTGTAGTAGAGATTTTTGTTGGAGAGTTGTACGTGGACTCGGGGTTGTACGTTGTATGCTCTCGATGGTTCTTTCCAACTTTCCAAAACCACTAACAAAAGTGCTACACTCACATTCTCCATAGGTCATCAATCACAGACATCTTTATCACGTCATCACATAATATTCCCCAGGAGATGACAGGCTGTTATAACATTAAAAGTGTGTGTGTGTGTGTGTGTGTGTGTGTGTGTGTGTGTGTGTGCAAGCGTGCCTTCGGATTTTTACCATGAATTATATGCATGTGACATCTATGGTTTGTTTCAGATGACCTATGAGAAAATGGCAAACACCAAAGCACTTGCTTCTAAGGTATTTTTTAACCAGTTACAATTTTCCAATGAGGTCTGTGTCTGAACTTTGACTCTTTGCGACTATAGCTTTCAATGATGCTTTCCAGAGAGACAACCCAAGGCAGTGATGAACAACCTGGCTTCAGAAGCTACAATCCAGTAGCAGGTATTCCAATGCACTTGGTTCAGTAGCTGTACATTTAAGTGACATGTGATTCCACTAATTAGACTCTTACAGTGACTTAGTGTTTGAACAATAGTTGGAACAAATTTGTAACACTGAATTACAACATCTGAAGTCTGGTTGTCCGTCACTGCCCCAGTGTGAATAACAGTGGGTGTAACTGGTCACTGCTGTTACAGGGTGGCGGCTCTCACCTCTCAGCCAATCGCGGAAGAGGTGCAGCCACATGCGCGGCAGCCGCCCGTCGTCCTCGCGCAGCACGTACTTGACCGACTCGAAGCGGCTGTGCAGCTCGTAGAGGAGCCCCTGGGAGCGGGCGTAGTCGGCCCGCTGCGTCACCACGTACATGTTGTAGAAGGAGAAGTACTTGAACTGGGCGCCCAGGAAGTCGTACTCGCTGGTCTCGCGCGGTACGATGTCGGTGAGCTCCAGGCCGTCGCGCACGCGAGTCGTGCCGTACAGGCTGACCACCAGCAGGCCCAGGAACAAGATGATGACCACCACCTGAGCGGGTAGGCAGAGGAATAAAAATGTGTCAAGGCAGGACTTAAGGGACAATAAAAAACATAAGTCATTTTAGTAGTATTTAGTATGAAATCAGTATGAACATGTAGAATCCTGTTTTAAAATAATAAATATTTAACCACTCGTTCTATAAATGTTCACTAACGTGTACACCCAAGATTATTATAGAAACTCAGAGGTAACATCAGTTAACTGGAAAAAAAATTACCCTACATTACAGACAAATGGATAATAATGGACTATAAACATCTCTGTAGGTGGGTATTCAAATACATGGTTCACTAAACCTGATAAAGTAAGCTTTTATGGCAGTGTTTTACTACAGGAAGAAAGCCATATAAGGCCTTTCAATTAGAAAGGTTCACCACTTGCTCTGAGGTAACATTTTTTAGGTAAGTGGCCAAACCCGCTTTCGGGTATACCACCTGTGATGGTGGTGATACTGGCCTGGCCTGCTTTTGTCTCGTATCCTGTGTGTTTTGTGTGTGTCTTGTAGGCCTGGCTGCAGTCTAGAAGAACTATTGGTGACACCTGGACTCAGTGGCTCCATGGTCTTTAAAAAAGCCCTTTTTCTCCCAGTGAAGCTTCTTTCACCCCCCCATGGTAAAAAGAAGTGTGTGTGCAGACACGTACCTTGGTGGTGGGCTGCAGCAGGAAGGGGGCGTAGTGCTGCTCGGCGAAGGAGGCGAAGCTCCACCTCCAGCAGGGCGGCTCGGGGCAGGAGTGGGAGTGGCCCCGGCCGCCCGTCAGCTCGGTGGAGTTGGACAGCAGGTCCCGCGTGGAGCTGGCGCTGGCCGGGCTCTGGCAGGACGAGGGAGGCGGAAGGAACGAGGAGGGGGGCGGTGGAGGAGGCTCGGGGGCCGAAGAAGAGTGGGGTAGAGTGCCCCCACTGGGTGTACCCGGGATGCCGCCGCTGCTCGCCCTGTTGGCAGCGGCGCTGTTGTTATAGTTATGGTTGGCATTGGTGTTGTTGTTGTTATTGTTGACATTATTGGTGGTGGTGGGTGTGGGCTGTTGCGGCGGTGGGGGCGGGGGCGCCGGCGTGGGGGCGAAGGGCTGCACGTGGATCTGCGAGGTGGGCTCGGCCGTGGTGTAGTAGGCCTGCGTGCGCGGGTCGTACTCGGTGCGCAGCTGCACCGTGGAGCGCATGGTGATCTGCGTCTGCTGGGAGAAGCCGTGGCTGCTGTAGGAGGGCGGCGGCGAGCTGTAGGAGGGCGGCGGGGGGCTGTAGCGGCTGCCGTCCGAGCCGTCCACGTAGGCCTGCGGCTCGATCTGGATCACCCGGTTGGCACACGGACTGTTGGAGGAGAGGAGAGGAGAGGAGAGGAGAGGAGAGGAGGGAGGAGGAGAGGAGAGGCGAGAGGAGGAGAGGAGAGAGGAGGAGAGGAGAGGAGAGGAGAGGAGAGAGGAGGAGAGGAGGAGAGGAGAGGAGAGGAGAGGAGAGGAGAGTGGAGGAGAGGAGAGGAGAGGAGAGGAGAGGAGAGGAAATTGGATGAAAAGATTACATATGTGAATCTTTATGCCGTGTGCCCACAAGTTATTGTTTTTAAAGTGCTTTTATAAATAAACGTGACTCGACTTGACATTGAAAATAAGCATAGGAAATGACTAGATAATAATATGAATACTAAAAATAATTCGGTACCATAATGAATAGTGATACTGACAGTAGTCCTTGTATTATATATATAAAACTAAACTCTCTGTGGTTCCATCCTTCATATTCTTAAATAACACACATATCTATACCACATGCTTTTTCTATGCAATTTTATCCTTGGCTCCAGCAGTGTGGAGGGACTAGAGGCCATGTTAGAGACATGGTCAGAGATCACGGTGGGCCGTTGTGGTGCTGGTGGTGGTGGTGTGTGGGGGTGTGTTTACCTGACGAAGCAGCAGAAGATGTCGAAGCGGCGGTCCTCTCGGCGGTACAGGTCCATGCTGAGGATGGCGGGGAAGATCAGTAGCACCATGGCGAAGTTGAACACCACCACCACCGCAGCCTGTGGGACAAAGGAGGAGGAGGAGATGGCGTGTTAGGTAAAAGTCCGTTTCACATAGCTTTTTGCACAGATTGATTGCACAGCCTGTGGGACAAGGAGGAGGAGGAGATGGTGTGTTGGGTGACAGTCTGTTCTAAGTAGTTTTTTTGCACAATTAGTAAGGACTACTGTTTACATGTTCAGATGGGTCCTCAATCATGTAAGCAGTGATTTATGAAAGCAGCCCTATACTGCCAACTCTAATACTTCAAATTACATAATTATATCACAATCACAATTATAGGTGTATTACAGAGTTACGTCCTTTTACTAGCCTTAAAGAGGTTAATTTTTTTTACCATTATTGATACTGTAATAAATAATGTTTCGACTTAAAACTTAAAACTCAATTAGAACAAGTTTAAGCACATTGCCTCTCCAGGCTGACAGAAATGGAAGGCCCTTTCCTGAAGGCTATTTTTTGTCCCTTAACTTTATCTTTACTTCCCCACTGGGATGTTGAATTTGTTTGTTAAAGCCCTTGGCGATACAAAAAAACAATAAAAACAAACAAACAGTAAGTAAATGTCAATTTGTCAAGACAGTACAGAAAACATAAAAAAAGTAAAAAAAAAAATTAAAAAAAAAGTCCCCTGCCACGTCCAAAGAAGTCACATCCATCTTTAGGTCTGTGTGGGGGGGGGGGGGGCAGTCTATCAGGGGCGGCTAAAAAAAAACCTGCCAGCAGACTGGGTGGGGGGGGGGGAGTAGAAAAGAGCATCACAACAATCGCTCCCTGTCTTTATCAGGCCTGCCTGCCACGGCGGAGCCAGAATGAAAAGGAGCACTGAGCGGAGAAGAAGAGCAGAGAAAAATGGCTGCACGCAACTCAACTAAGCCAGCAGTTGGCAGAGAAGGACGCAGGCGTGCAAGCACCAGTGTGTGTCTGTGTTTCGGTGTGTGTGTGTGTGTGTGTGTGTGTGTGTGTGTGTGTGTGTGTGTGTGTATGCGTGTGTGAAGGTGTGTATTTTGTGTATATGTGTGTGCCTGCACATCTATGTGTGTGTGAGTGCGTAGATGTGTGTTTTTTTCTTTAAATGTGTGTTATCTATTTGTGTCTGTGTGTGTGTAAGAGTGTGTGTGTGTGGATTTGTGTGTGTGCATGAGTATGTGTATCTGTGTGTGTGTTTGGCTGTGTGCATTTGTGTGCATTTGTGTGTATGTGTGTTAGTGTGTTTGTGTGGCTATGTGCACTTTGTGTGTATGTGTGTTAAGTATGTGCGCCTGCACGTCTATCTGTGTGTTTGTATGTGTGTGTGTGTGTGTGTGTGTGTGTGTGTCTGTGTGTCTGTGTGTGTGCTCGTGCATTCACACATTAAAACAGTGCTTTGGGGAGGGCCAGGAGAAAGGGGTGAAGGATGGGGGGAGGAGGCTAGGCTGGGGCCCGCCTCTCCCCTCTCCCCTCCTCCCCTCCCTTCTCCTCCCCTCCCCTCCCTTCCCCTCGCCTGCCTTGCCTTGCCTGCCCGGCCCGCCCGCCCGCCCGCCCGCCTGCCTGTCTGTCTGCCTGGGAGCGGAGCTACTGCCAGACCACCCAAGGAGCTGCCGAGCCCTGCAGGGCCAGGAGGTGTGGAGCAGGAACTAAGGCTTGTCAGACAGACACACCAAAAAACCTGTATGTACATGCATACACACACACACACACACACACAGACGCACACACACAGATGCGCACACACACACACACACGTCTGTCGACTTCCCGGCAGAGACAGCAGCGGCACTTCTATCCATCTGGTTATCAATCTACTTGCATTTCCTCAAGCCCTTTAAAAAAAAATAATCACACAGCCATTGCACTGCTGCACAATCCTGCTTATACTCGGTGCGTGACAGGGGGAAAATAGGGAGATATTGGACATTATCTTTGTCCAAGTATGACAGTGGTTTTTAAAACAGTGAAAGAGTGGGGCGGAAGTCGAGAAAGGAATTTACAGACACTGTTGTGCACACACACACACACACACACACAGACAGGGTAAAATGAGGCCCTCTGTGTTGGGGAGATAGCGGGAACCGCAAGGAAAAACCCACACATATAAAACACGCAGATCAAATGCAGAGGATCCAGAGTGGGGAGGGGGGGTTGGGGTGGAGGGGAGGGGGGTATAGAAATCCGATCCGCTGCTCTGGGAGTAAACAGAATTCCCGGCGCTCCGGTCATCTGTCCACACTTGTTATTCCTGCACCTCCTCACCGGGGGCTGCGGGATGAGTAACTGGCTGACTAACGTCTTGCCTGTGTGGTCCTTCCCCACTTTGTGTGTGTGTGTGCGTGTGTCTGTGTGTGGCTCTCTTTGTGTGTGTCTGTGTTTGTGTGTGTATGTGTGTGGTATAGGGACCACACACAGAGACACCCTGTCTCTCTCTCTCTCGCTCTCTCATTCTTTCTTTCTCTCCTCCTCCTCCTCCCGCTCTCTCTCTCTCCCTCTCTCTCTCTCTCACTATCAGCAGCCACAAATGTGTGAGGAAGAACCTCCCACACGAGTCACTCACGGCCAAATCACTACTTCAGCAGTCAGGCCCCCATTGTGAAACACCACAGCCATTCAAATGAGAGGGAGAGAGAGGGAGAGAGAGGGAGAGAGAGGGGGAGGGAGAGAGGGAGAGAGAGAAAGAGAGAGCGACTCTCTCTGGGGCGACGGCCTAGGGAGGTTAGCTGAAACGTAGTTGACCTTAACGCTGATAACCGCAGAGCATGCCGGTCTGATTTGGGAACTGCGGAGCTTTTCAGGAATGAAACCCGGGAAAGGGGGAGGGTGGTATGTGTGAGTGTGTGTGTGTCTGTGTGTGTGTGTCTGTGTGTGTGTACTTGTGTGTGTGTGTGTGAGGGGTGGGGAGGGGAGTAGAGAGAAGTTTGGGGGGAGGGAGGTGTCGCGATCTGGGGCTCTCCACAGCTGTGCGGCTTTTTCGCGAAGGGCGATGGTGAGTTCACCTCACCGCAAGTTCAGAGGTCGAGCAGAATGAGAAAGTATGTGGGGGTAGTAGTGGGTGGGAGGACTGTGTGTGTGTGTGTGTGTGTGTGTGTGTGTGTGTGTGTGTGTGTGTGTTTGGAGTGGGGGGGGCGGGTTGTGAGAGTGGGAGGCCAACCTATAAGTCATGCTAACTCCGCTGGTCCAACGAGACAAAGCTTTTTGGTCAACACCTCCCTCCACAGACACATTTTAATGGGCTGATAGGGACACCTTCACACCACTGTTAGTGTCGGAACAAATCTCTACTGGCCGCAAAGGAGTGCTACACTACACGTTTCCATGTAGACAAACACCTACAAAAAAAGCCACTCAAGTTTTGGGAGCATTGTGCCCATGGGGACCCAGGTTCGAATCCAGCCTGGGCCATTTCCCAACCCTACCCAAACTCTCTCTCTGCCACTCATTTCCTGTCATCTCTTCACTATCCTCTCCAATAAAGGCACAAAAGGACAAAAATAACAAAAAAAAAAAAACACGTCAAGTTTACTTCCTTATGTACCATACTTTATTGGCTTCAGGTTATGTGCAGTGCTGCTAATCTGCTAATTACAACCCGTAATTAACATTGACGTAGCTTCACCAATGTAAACAATAGTAAATCTGTAATAGTACCTAAATATAAACATAAACATACTTTCCTCCACTGCACATGAGGTATTGTTGAAGTAGTGTCTGACGATGACAGTGTGAAATTTGTTGCTTGTTTTTTGTAAAAATTCCCTAAAGCCAAGCATATTTCTTTGTGGGTCAATGGCAATAATGACCAGGCACCTTGGAGACATCTGGATGTGTGTACAAAAACGTGACCTATTTCGGAAAAACTTGCCTGGGAGTAAGTATTGCATTTCAAAGGGGTAACGGGCACAGACAATACATCCACACAGCCACACTTTCACTCACTCACTCACTCACTCACTCATTCACATACTCATTTATTTCTCTCTTTCTGTCTCTCTCTTTCTTTTTCTCTCTCTCTTTCTGTCTCTCTCTATACCTCTCTCTCTCTCTCTCTCTCTCTTTCCTGCAGCCCAGATGCCAGTCTCTTAGATGTGTGTGTGTGTTCATTGGCCCTGATCTATCTCCACACTCAAGCACTCGCCAGAGAGCCAGACCCTGAAGGTGTTCCTGGATCTGTGCGGAGCAAAGGCCACCTTTTACCCCTCACGCCCCCCCACCCTCTGCCCTCACGCCCCCCCTGGGCATCTGGCTCAAGGGGACTCAGGCTCTCTTGGTCATTACTTTACTGCCACCCTCACTAAATCAGGACCTGGCATTTAACCTGCGTGAACTCAATTAAAAAAAGGCCCGGTTCCACTTTGGTACAACAACCACCAAAAAAAAGGGGAAAAAAAGAAACAGAAGAAGAAAAAAACACACACACACAAAGAAAAACATGCCATGTTGCTCTTTGCTCGGTGGGTCTTGGGGTGCATTGAAGGGGGGTGCACTGGGGGGGGGGGGGGGGGGGGGGGGGGGGGCTGCTGGGGAGGTTCTGGGGGGGGGGGGCTGGTGCGGTCATTCATAAATTAAGGACAGATGCGAGTCATGCTAGGGCTCTCTCGCTGCTTAACAACCTCCCACGCAGATGCCACAATCACCCCGGTCCTCCCCTCCTCCACCACCACCACCACCACCACCACCACCCCATCTCCTCTTCCCTTCCCTTCCCTTCTTCCTCCATCCCCTTCCCAACCACCATCTCCCTTTGCACCACTCTCCTCTTCTCCCTTAGACCTCCATCAAGCAATCCAAACACCACCACCAGCACCATCACTTCTCTTCTCTAACCTTCGTCCAATATCCCCACCACCACCGCCCCCCCCCCACCACACTTCTCCTCTTCTGTAACCTTCCTCCAATACCCCCCACCATCTCTCTTCTCTTCTATAACCTTCCTCCAATACTCAATACCCTTCCCCACCACCACCTCTCTTCTCCACTTCTCTAAACCTTCCTCCAGCACACTCCGCCCCCCCCACCCCCGCACCATGGCGTCCTTCCCCCTGGCTGCCCCCCTCAGGGGTAGGGTTACCGCTGCCCAGAAAGCTGCAATCGGGAGGGACACAGGGGAGGCCAGACTGCTGATCAGGCCATGGGGGAGTTGAGGGGGTTGGGGAAGTAGAAGGAGAAGGGAGGGGTGGGGTGGGGGCTGTGGACCATGCTTGTTCGACACTCAATCACTCAGTCTCTTGTTCTCTTTCTCTGTTGTTCTCTCTCTCTGTCTCTCTCTCTCTCTCTCTTTTTCCCTTTGTCCCTCCACCTCTACAACACCTTCTGTAAATCACATACAGTATGAGTCACACAAACTCCCAACACACATTTGACACTCCTGGAACGACACACTTGAACTAAAGTTGCAACAAAAAGAGGCTTTGGGGATCCCAAAGCAATACAATATTACACTACTCTACTACTCTACAGATTAACATCAATGAATACAGGACACACACACACACACACGTAAAGTCCGAAACTGACCTGCAGAGAGAAGGCGCGGAGAGCTGGGATGGGGATGAGGGCGGCCATGAAGAAGGCAGTGACGTTGCTGATGGAGGTGAGAGCCACACTGGCCCCTGTCCTCTTTAGACACTCTCCTGTGCGGTCCTGTCATGGAAAACACACACACACAGTTAGATTAGATTCCTGATACACACACACACACACACTATCGTATAGGCACACACAGTTCATAATATAAGTTTCATACAATTTTATTATAGCTCCATCATTATTATCATCATAATCTTCATAATCATCAGCAGCAACAATATTTTATTATTGGCAGGGTTATAGTGATTTTTAATATTATTGTTGTTGTTGTTGTTGCAGTAGATGGGTTAAATGCAGAGTTCATTGCTTTGTGTCTGCTGTGCCATGGAATCACAAAGACACTGGGTGTTGTTTGTTTTCAAATCCTGTGTACAACCTGTACATATGGCTTTTGACAATAAAGCTGACCTTGACTTTGACTTGTTTTTTTTGTTTTGTTAGACTGCAGCTATATCCTGTATTGCCCACAGATGGATTCTGCATAATGTCTATCAACACCGCAAAAGGCTTATGGTATTGGAGACTCATTAAAAGATATTCCACAAAGGCGCACACAGGCACACACACAGGTACACACACACGCGCACAGGCACAGGCACAGGCACAGGCACAGGCATGGGCACAGGCACAAACACACCCCCCCACAGGCACACACACACACACACACAGAAACATCTGTCTGTGGTCCTTTTGTAGGGTCCTTTGAGCATATTCATGGCATCCCTGCATGCAACCACAGAGCCCTCTTGATGTAGCGGGCACCAGAACCCCGTGGCCCGTGCCCCATGCCAAGCTCCTCTGTTTGCACGTATCAGGTGTAGGCCCTTTTCCCCCTGACCTTCACGCCAACATTCACAAGGTCACCCGCCACCCCGGCAGGTGTCTAAACACAAGCTGGTCCGTGTTTTGCGGGATGAACCGCCGCCACCGACATCAACAGCCTCCCAAAAAGGTGTGGAAACGAACGAAGCGAGGGAGCGAGGGAGGAAGGGAGGGAGGGAGGGAAAAAGAACGCCGTGAGCAGCACCACTAGCAGCAGCAGCAGCAGCGGTCTCTGTTTGGCCCCGTCAGCAAGAGAGCTGCAGAAGAAAACAGTGACTTCACACAGTCAGCAAACAGCATCGCCACAGACTCCGAGCGGCGTTGGCCAAAGCACACAGGCTCTCCGATACACACGCCTTTTCCAAAAACGGCGAGGCGTCTTTTTTTTTTCTCTGCCAGAATATTACATTGCGAATAAAAAGGGGGGGGGGGGAGAAATTGGGGATATCGTGTGCGAGAGACTTTTTTTTTTTTTGCAGCGAAGCAAACGTTGTCTGGCTAACGTGCAAATAGTGAGTAAAAAGGGAGAGCTCTGATCAGCCTGTCAGAATGGGTTTGTGTGTGTTTTCTGCTTGAGATAAAGCAGGCCAGAACCAGGGCTTACTATTAAGAGAGAGGCTGCAAACATCAATCCCCCACACAAACAACTACCCCGAAGGGCAAAATGACAGGCCAGATTCTGTGATTTTCTATGATTAAAATGCAAAGCATGGCACTCATTAAATAAGACCCTTTATCTAGCCAGCTATTGTAGCGCTTTTAATCTGTGAAACGAACCAGTGAGTTTCCACTGAATTTATGCTGAGACTTCATCACGATTAAAGAAAAAGCACTTGTAGTTGCTGAAGAGCAGTCTTTTCTTCAGAGAGCATCATTTGAATGGTCAACTTACATGTGACTCAGGGCTTTGGGCATTATTCTCATTTACAAAACCGTACAGGACGAGAAAAAGGCTTCTCTTTAGATTCAGTCGCAAATCTGTGTGGGTTTGAAAAGGTGGTGCTTTTCAAACACGGGTGCAAATGGAGAGAAGTCGTTACAATGAAGTAAAGGGACAGAAGGAGCCAAAACAACGAGCCAACGAATGAAAGAGTAAATTAGTATGAGTAACAAAAAAAGCACAAAGAAAAGAAAGAAAGAGAGAAAGAAAGAGAGAAGGAGAAAGGAAGAAACAAACAAAAGAAAGAGAAACGGTACAGTTCGATGTGCTCAAATGTGTGGGCTAATTTAGCCCTCTTTCTTTGAACGCGAGGAAGCCACTCATCACTGACTTCCCGGTGACAGCATAATGAGCCCAGCTCTGCACTGAGCCTCTCTGCTCTAATCCACAGTTATGTGGCTTTTTAAGATGGAGAAAATGCTTAATTGCCCCCCCCCCTCCCTCCTCCTAACCGAACCAACCAGCAAAACTGCTCGGGGCCAGAGCCATATTGTGTGTCTCATGGTCTTGTGAGGATAGGTGCCGTATTTTACCCTTTTATCTGCAGTCATCACGAAATTTTTTTTTTTTTTTTGGAAGACGCCACAAAAACTCCACGAAACTCCACCCTGGAGCACACAACAATGTGCACCCACCCTTCCCACACCCACACCCACACCCACACACACACAACACACAAACACACACCGACTCTTACAGACACACTGCAAATTCTTTGCTACCCCACAGAGACATGGAAATGAAAACACACTATGTAGATATGCCTACACACACACACACACACACACACACACACACACACACAAACACACACACACACAAGCACACACATCTGCGGTCTCTTTATTGAAGTGTTGTGGACGTGCAAGGCCACACACAGCGCGGCTCATCCTGTGCCCCTAAGACAAGAGGGATCATGTTTTTCCCTTCCAGAGGGAACTATTTACTTTTCATCTCAACCATGCAAGGCACAGGGAGATGGGGAATCAGGGAAGGAGAGGAACAGGAAGAGGGGGTGGAGACAAAGACCAGAAAGAGAGGGAGAGAGGGAGAGAGAGAGAGAGAGAGCACGAGAGAGTGAGAGAGAGGGTAAGAGCAGGAAAGGAAAGGGAGAAAAATCTTAAAGAGGGGCGGTGTGGAGGGGTTATTGTGTGTGTGTGTGT